>PVJX010009522.1:0-60787 GCA_004027295.1 Dolichotis patagonum
ATTCAGATGTCTTTCTCTCAGGGGTAAAGATTTAGTTTAAAACTGCATTTCAGGTAAGTCAAATTTTACCATCTCAAACCACATAGAGGACAGAGTCAGTGAATGAAACTTCAAGGACATTTTGTCTTACAAGAAAATGACCCAGAAGAGAAAGGATTTAAAAGGGCAGAAAAATACAAAATGACATGGCCAAGGACAGAATGTAAGTGATGTTTAAAGGTAAAAAGTTTTAAATGCAATAAGAAAACGCTCAAACAAACAAGCCCAAGAGCTCCACTGAGCTACGTGCAGAACACCATTCACTATCAGTGAGTCTCTTGAAACCGTCACTTCTTCCGATGTAACTGACCAAGCAAGCACCTGCCACAGTCAGGGAAGAAAGCTACATCTTCAGCTGTTACTAGCAAAATCAATCACTCTCGGGATGTTTTAAGCAAAGGCTACTGCTCCTCCCATTCATTCCGTACTCTGCCTTTACCCAGTGCGGTGGCACCCTTATCTTTCAAACCATAGAAAGTAAATGTTTATTAAAAGCTTCCTAGCTAACTACTCCTTTCAATTAGCAGCCCCTTTAAAATCCGATAGTCTCTTAAAGCCCAATCGTCTTCTCTAATTCCCTTAAGATCTACTTTGGATGCAATCTACATTTACTATTGAATTTGCACCAGGGAAATACATTAGATACAAAGAGTATAGGAATTCTTTTATGCTTCCATTCTTTTAATTCAGTCCCAATCACTAGACCTCTGAATTAGATAAAATAATACTTATGGGTTGAGGTAGAGAATGAATGAAGTGGAACAAAACTAGAATAAGGAATGAGATGAAGGTAGGACGAGATATCCTGATGTATTAGCTGCCAGATAAGGATAGGGAAAGACTTTAGAGAAAGTAGCAAATAAAAGAGAAGGAATGATGTATTTAGGTGGGCTAGGGAAAACAGGGGGTCTCAGAATGCATTCAGTTCTGTAAGTAATTTTTCTAAATCAAAATCAATGCAATGTCTTTCTGACACCATGTAGAAATTACAAATACTCCTTATAGAGATTCTGTTTTAAATATTTCTGTGTTTTAAATGTATCAACTTGGCAGAAAGGTATTTCTCTGGACAAGTCAGGACTTGAGTCTTGATGAAAGGTGCGTGCTTTGGCAGGCCACAGGGAGTGGGCAGTGAGAGGTGCAGGGTCAACAGGTGTGAGGCAAGCGCCCCTGGGACTATCCGTTACCAGCTGAGAATCGGTGCTACCGCTCACAAGAGGAGGACAGGAAGATTTGGTGTTCTGGTAGGCAATGTCCATA
Source organism: Dolichotis patagonum (assembly GCA_004027295.1). NCBI lineage: Eukaryota > Metazoa > Chordata > Mammalia > Rodentia > Caviidae > Dolichotis > Dolichotis patagonum. The sequence continues at coordinate 1,300 of PVJX010009522.1, forward strand.
AGTGGGTTGTCAAGATAAAATGGCTATTGATGTGTTTTGGAAACTAAAATATTGATATGATTTGCCACTGTTATTCTAGAAGGTTCCACACTGAATGGATCCACCTGAAATTGGTCAGTGCAGTTAGACTCTATTTATTTGAATATAAATTCACATTCCAGTTGAGTGGTTTGGCTTCAGATAGCCATAAGACAAGATCTAAAACCCCAGGTTTCAGGGACCTCATGAGGCTCATCAATACACTTTTCTGCTTTTAATCCAGGTCACATTAAGCCATGAAAGTCCATATAATTTTAGGATTTTCAGATAGATACACTCAGGTTCCTGTGTTAAGGTTTTTACTTAGTGAAGAGCATTGAAAATAGGGACAGCGCATCAAAAACTTCAGTGTTTCTTGAAAAGATGATCACTTTCACAGAACGTTGGTTAAGCACATCTGTACTGAGAAAGCAGGAGCATAAATGTGGTTTTGTGAAATAAAAAGCTCTTCCCATTTCAGTGGGCACTAGGTCCCTCCTGGGAATAACACGGCCCTAGACCAAGAAATTTCCTTCCGATAGCAGGCTGGGTGTCATGGCAAAGCTATGTTCATTCTGCAACACTGACAGAAAGATGCTTCTCACTGGCACTGACACAGGCTGGATGGAAAGTGCAAACATCTACTGCACTTGCAAAAGTTTCAGTGCAGCCACTGAACTACAAATTCCTGATATGTTGAGCCTGGCTCTCCCGTGTCTCTGTCCATGGAGCCTAGCACAGAGCTGGGTACACAACAGCGGGTCCTTGAGTGAGTGTTAATACTAGGTGCTACCAAAGTTAGTAACTGTCATTTAAAATAGGTCTTCCTGACCCATTCCACATAGGTATAATATTTGACATGTTCTCTCGCCTGGAATGGTCCTTTCACTAGAACAATTAAGAAATACATGTACAGTCTTAAAGATTGGTGGGGATGAAAAGGATGCCACATAATCACTAGGCTCAGGAATGGCAAATACACTGCATTTGTTTTAACCAGGTCTTATCTCTGGTCCTGCAGTCAACATGGTGGGTCCAGAGGTCAACACAGAGGTTCCGGCAAGGTGGTCCTTCTGTATGGACCCTCCCCTGTCTTCTAGTCAGTGAGCTGGTACTACTGAAGACATTGCCTTTTCTTATCGATCTGCTTTACTTTCACCATTTTGTGGGTGGAAAATCTGAGATTCAGAACATTAAATGGATCTCACTACCATTAGGTGGAGGAGAAGAGATGGTCCCGAGACTTAAGGAGATTTCAACTCCTCTGCCCTCACAGCTCAGTTACCCTCTGAATGCTCATGTGTTCATGAGCACGGTTTTTGGAAGGTAATTGGAGCATGGAGAGTTGTAACTTCATCAGTGGATTAATCCACTGGAGGATGTACAAGTTGATGACATTTTTGTGAGGTACTGGAAACAGGAAGTGAGTGGGGTCTTGTTGAGAGGAATTGATCATGGGAGCATGACCTTGGAGACTGTATCCTACTCCCAGCACCCCCCGCTTCCTGAATCTTTCCCGGCCTGCTGCTGGTGGCCATGAGGTGAGCAGCTTTCCTCCACTACACCCTTTCACCAGGAGGAGTCAGCCACACCACCAAACCATGAGGTTAGCAGATCATGACCTGGACCCTCCTAAACTGAGAGCTAAAATAACCCTTTCTGCCTTCATTTTTCTCAGGCATTTTGTTACAGCAACACAGAACCAACTAACACACCAACACTTCTTTGGTGCTGCTATTGTTTTGGGTGAAAGTAAGAATTAAACAATAACAACAACAACAAAAATATATATTCTTATTTATTTTCCTCTATAATCATGAAGGGAATTAGGGCAAATAGATATAAATTTCTTAATAGAAAAAGTGGAATATAGATTTGTTTATTTTTAACTATTCCTTAAAGTCACTTCTTAAACATGCTTCTGCTATAGACTTGCTATCATATAAAAATAACTTTCTTTAATGTATTCATATGGAAATAGTTGACTATATGTAGATTTTTACCATGAACACCTAAATAATAATGATGATAGTAATTGGTAGTAGTATTTTAAAGATGGAATACTTAATGCTAAAAATAAAATATTATAATGAAAACTTCTACACCATAAAATCTTATCAGAATACCAACCAAGCATCTAATAACCTTTTTTTGTACTAAGTGCGGTAGAGGCTAGTCTGGCACTTATATGCATCTGTCTCAGCATGGCAGTTTCCCAGGGAGTTGAATGTCAAGACAAATGGTGACCTCTCTAGCTATTTCTTGAGGTCTGTACCCCCAGAGATAGGCTGTTAAGGCAGGATGGACACCCCAGGGTATTTTTCAGCCCAGAGAAGACCTATTATGACTCTCAGGTGTCTTGGAGTTGGAACCTGCCTGCCTGGGGCTAGATGTAATTGAATTACCTCTGGTACAAGGAACAACATCCCTGACCTAAATTCACGGTTTCTGTCTGCCAACATTTGGCACAAGGCTGGCTCAGAATTTGACTCTCATTTAAAAATCTTAATTGCTGTAATAATTGGATCTGCCAAGTTTGCCAGTCGGCCAAGGTCTTAGAAGGGCTTTAACCAAAGGGTGGAATTTCCATCTGGTGTCGGCTGAACCCTGAAGTTGTGGCAGCTCCTGTTGCAGCTCCTCAGATCATTTATTGTAGGACTGACAACATGTGGCGTTCACTTATCGATTATAGATTATTGCCCTTACTGGGGGCCATTACTGAGAAGGATTATTCTGTTTGTTGGAAAGGTAGAAATTTGCAGGTGTCAGGATTTAAAGGACCATGTCAGAATCACTCATAACTTTGCAGAAAAACTTGCAAAAGCCTCATCTCTATTGTAATTAGTCATTTGCTATTCATCGGCTCCCCAGAAGAATGTTGTTCTCAAACCAGAACTGCAGTGACCCCAGCGTGGGCTCTAGTGGGGATCCTTCCCTAGTCGAATCACTGCCGGAAGCTGGAGGCTATCATGACCTTGAAGTTACTTCTGATACTTACCAGTCTCCTTTCTTTAGAGGCATGACCCTGCGGAGTGTGGAACTTACTCTCTTTTATCCTTTGGTATCCTAGTTTATGGGGGTATTTGGCCAAACTGAGTACGTATACACCTCCATCTAGTGGCTTCAATATCACCCTGCTCTCTCTCAGTATTATGGGCCTCTTGTACCCAGATATCATGTTGCTGCCCTGTAACTGGCACAGTTATTTCTATTGGAGCCAGAGAGTGTACCGGGAAACTGCCAAGCGTCCTGCTCTGAAGCCTTGGTGCCACTTTGATCTTTTCCCCAAGTAAAATTTAGCAAATTAGCACTCCCTGTATTTCACCCATTACTTTAATAGCATCTTCACAATGGGTCAGACATGAAGCTAGTACAAATCAATGTTGTAGCTCCTTGCCAATTATTGTTTATCCTACCCTAAAATATTCCTCCTACTCATGATAGTAATGTTGTGAAAAGAACACAATATATATAGCAATTTTATTTTGAAGAGTGAATTAGGAAATCTATCAGAGCAGTAACAGACTGGGAAATGCATAATAATAACACTTTTTAGTTCTATGTGGGTATATCCACCAAGGGAATTATGGATGCTTTATATAAAACATGAGATTAAAACAGCAATTAAAATGCTATAAACCCAGAGATGGGAAGCAGAATAATGTAACCAAACAACTGTGTCATGTGGAATTCTTTAAGAAAAACTAATCAAATGCTCTGTCTTATTTAAGGAATTTAAATGAAGAACTCTGTTAAGGGAGGAGACAAAAAGATCCCACATCTAACCACAGCAGTCTGGACTACTAAATAAATACCATGCTCTTTCCTTTTGTATTGATCCCAACTATTAGAAGAAGATGGTAGGCAAGGGATTATACTTTGCTTTTGGATTCCAGTGATTAAAGCTTTATTGGAAAGACTGAAATTAAATCCAGAAGAGGAAAATAAATGACAGCGTATGATATGTGAACAGTTCATCCCTGCCAAAACTCATTTTGACATTTGGTCCTCAGTGATATGGAGGTGAATTTAGGTTCCTCAGCTCCCCTCTTTGCACTCTGCCACACAGGCTCTTCTGCACACACCTGCTTGCCCTCCACTGCCCTGCAGTGAGACCCTAGCCAGAAGCTGATCAGACACTCATACCACGCTTCTGGAATTCAGAACAGTGAGGAAAACAAACCTCTTTTCTTTATATGCTTCCGTCTCAGGGATTATTTTGTTATAGCAACAGATAATGGACTAAATCACATCTTCCTTACTAAAAAACTGATGGAATTTATGAAGAGAATACTTATAAATAAAATTCTGATAGGCATTCATTACATCAACATTGGACCATTGTTCTATAGTATTCCAACATGAAGAATATTGTTCCACATTAAATTGCAATAATCATATCCTAAATTACATGAGATTTTGACAATATAGAGACTTATTTATCCAATTCAAAGCGCTAAATTGTGATTCTAAGACAGGAACCTTTGAAGTGGTAAAAAATAATCACAGTTTCACAATATTGGCTTGTTAATTATGCAAAAATGTAATGATGCTTCAGTTGTTCATATAAATAAAATAAATATCAAACATATTACTTAAAAGTCCAATGTAATGAATTGTGAAAAAAACAAAGGTTTATCATAGGTTGGCAAGATATAAATTATTGGCATTTCCTTTAACCAGATTGAGAAAATGATGTAGTCAAGTAACTCAACAGAAATGCCCCGTGTGAATTTGCCATTTCCAGAGGAAGATCTCTGACTTTTCCAGTTGAAAAGGATAAACCAAGTCACAGAGAGTACAAGCAAAAGCTCTCTTGTGTCTACACCTAAAAATCACAGAACAGATTTGACAGTGGCTACATTTTCACTAAAAAAAAATTTCAAGAGGCTCACAGCAGAAAGCTTTTCGGAATAATTATCCTCATTTGACCATGAAATTAAATTGTACTAGAACAGACTGTTTCAGAACAAATCTGAACCATAATCTACAGATTTAACTCAGTAGATCTTAGACTACTCTGACAGAAAAATGAGGAAAATCCATAGCATTATCTACAATCAGCTGAGGAAACTCTTCTTGTTTAGATTTTGTCTTTTTTAAACTGAATTACAGAGATATGTTTAGTTTTTTTTTAAATCTCTACAAGTTTTCTCTTATCTTTAACATTGAGAGGAAACAAATTAACCCTACCTAACTCCAGCTTTTTAAAAATAATCATTATGTGTATTGCAAATATGTACAAACAAATAAAATGTCCTACCAGGTTAAAAAGAGAAGACTACATGCCTTTCTAATTTGAGGGTGACAACAGGAAACAGGCTATCACCTCATTATATCTTAAGAAGTTTGGGAACCCTTTCCGGGTATCCTTTTTGATCTGAATCCTGCCTGTGCTGGACCCTAGGATGATAAAATCCAACTTATGCATTCAGTTTACTGCCTGGCTCCCACCTGCCTTCTAGCCTCATCTCCCGCCATTTCTCAGACATACAGGCTTATTTTAAATTTCTGAATGGCATGTGCGCCACATCTGGGGGCGCTGTTCTCATCACCTCTCTATGTCTTTTGGCTCATCTTTTCCATTTATTTGTCCTTGACAGCTCTCCAGGCCTCTTCCTAATACCCAAGGCTGGATGAGAGTAAGGTGCACTCCCACGTGGTCGTCAGAAGCCCCGTGTGACGACTCCTTTCTAACGGGGTGCTGCTTGTCCATTTCTCCTCTCTACAGCAGCCTGTAGGAAGGAGCCTCTGTTTGATGATGTGGTCAGTGCTTTTCCTAAACCCCTTTGGGTCTCTTTTCCAGGTTCAGGGACGTCAGCTGCCTGTGTCCATCCACTTCTCAAAACCGACACTCTCATCTCCTTACCAGAGAACTGTTTTCTGGTGGGCAGGAGCCCTTGGATGACTCACCCAGAGTAGAAATTGTCATTAATTGGAAATTGGTATTGTCAATAAGTAACTGGAAATTGTCATTAAGTAATGACCAACTGGTGTGGGACACCAGTTTTCAGGAAGAGACGATGCTGGGGATGATTTACATGGTCTGTGTCTCCAGAACTTTCTGCAAGGTCAACCACAGCTGTCTTCTGAGAGACTGTTTGACATCTCTTTCCTGCCCCACTTTTCCCTTCATCATGTATTTCCTGGGTGGTAATGAATAAACCATTTGCCCCAAATTCCCCACTGAAGTTTTGCTTCTGAGGACCCCATCCTAACAGCAATGGAAATGATTCCCATAAATGCTTGTTGAGTGAATCCATTCTTGTTTATGACACACACAAAAAATCATTTGAAAGCACAAACTTTCAACCTCTTATCTGATGGATGGAGGATCCAAGAGTGTGTGACACATGCAAACTCAATGATTCTGTGCAGAACGAGCCTATGGACACGGATGTTCTTTCTCCTAAATCATCTGCCCTTTATCCTGTTATTCTGAAGTTCCTTTAAAAACAATCTGGCTGGGCATGTGGGGGTGCTCAGTGGTAGAGTACTTGTGTAGCAAACTCCAGGCCCTGAGTTTCATCCCAGCACCATGAAAATAAACAAAAAAACTGACCAACCAAGTCACAGAACCTTTCAATATTTGCATTTTAGATACAATGGTGACAATACAAATAAAAGCTAACATTTATGGTGCACTTCACGTATGTCATGTATTACACTAAAAGACTTACATGAATAACTTCATTTAAAACTCACAATAACATGTGACACAATAACAGGGACTATTGTATTGCCTCTTCACAGGCAAGAAAACTGAGGCTTAGAATAGATAGGAAGGTTGCTGAAGATTGTATTCCTCATATAGCATAGATCTAGGCATTGGAACTCAGACCCCAGAGGGTTTCTATTAAATAACAGACATGCTTTCTCCTATCTAAAATACAATCATGTATAACATTATTTTAAATCATTCAAAAAGAATCTATTTTTAAGGTCATACTTAGTGTGTTTCTTGATCTTTTTGTTTCTTTTGTTTGTTTTAAAGAGAGGGCTAGTAGAACCCTCTCAAAAGTCATAGATTCTTCTTCAAAAAGACACACATATGTATATTACATAAACACAGTTTCTAGGTGAGTTGAGGCCCGCCTAAGTCTACAGAGATAAGCCACATCCCAGCTTAACATCATAACTAATGATGAGCATCTAAATGATTAATGTCAGATATTCCCAGACAGCCAATGTACAAAAATAAAGATTAGACAGCCTGGCCCTTACATTGTAAGTTTTAACTAAGGCAAGTCACAGTAATAGCTATAATAGTAATAATCAACTCTGATTTTATTAAGTACTTATTCACATAAAATATTAAGAAAAAGATATAGAGATCTCTTCACATTTGCCTTTGCTCTCCCAAACGGTAACATTTCACAGAACTATTACAGAATATTGATATGATATGTGCGACCTATCTATCTTATTTAGATTTTCCCAGCTTCACTAGTGTTTATCAATGAGTTCATTTGTATATTTTATTCCATACAATTTGGTCACCTGCTTAAGTTCCTGCATATACCAATGTGGTCAAGATTCTGAACTCTAAATATTCATCACATTGCCTTTACAGTAACCTTTGCTTCACTCTCACATCCTTCCTACCTCTCCCATTCTAAATTCTTTGCAATCTAGAAATGTGTCATCCATTTATAATGTCATCATATCAAAAAATGTTACCCAATGGAATAAAATAATAGGCAATTTGATTGCTAGTTTTCTTCATTGTGTGTAATTCACTGGAAATTAATCCAAGATTTTATATCAATGTATTCTTCTATAGCTAAGTAACATCTATAATAAATTTACTCACAAACTTAGTGACTTAGAACCACACATGTTGCATAGATGTAACTGGGAAAAAATTAAGGAATTGCTGTCTGTGTCCTTTTCAGGAGAATACAGGGAAGAAAGCTTTTATTTCTAGAGCTTTTCCAGCTTCTAGAGGCACCTTGGCTCATGTGCTATTCCTCCATCTTTAAATTCAGTGAGAATAAGTCCTTTTCACATCACATCAGTCCAACCCCCTTTTTTGCTCCTCTTTTTAATTTATTTTATATATATATATATATATATATATATATATATATATATATATCTGTCCCATCTAGAATATCCAGTATAATCTCTCCATCTACAGTACTTTTAATTCCATTTGCAACCTTAATCCACATTTGCCACATAATATAATAAATTCAAAAGTTCTGAGAATTATCACATGGATATGTCGGGGGGTGGGGGAGGACACTGTTCTTACCATCACAGTTCATTCTGTATATATCACAGTTTGTTTATCCATTCATCTGTTGAAAGACAACTGGGTTGATTCTGGTTTCTGGATATTTCAAGTAAAGCTACAGTGAACATAAGTTTTCATTTCCATGGTATAAATGCTGAACAGTCAAATCAACAGACTGCATTATGGTTGCATATTCGGTTTTATAAGAATTTACCAAGCGGCACCTACACTCAACTCCTAGGCTTGCTTGGGATGGGCTGGAGGTTTGAGATTGCATTTTGGTCTTTTGTTTTATCATTTTCATTTGGTCTTTTGATTTATCATTTTCTTATATTTCCAGGTTTTAAGGAATGTTCCAAAGCTTCCCCTATGTGTGCGGGAAATCACCTAAAGAGCAAAATGCAATCTCAAACCTCAAGCCCATCTCAAGCAAGCCTAGGAGACATGGACATAGAAGAAAATATAAACCATACACCTGAAATGCCTGAAATGATAACAACTGAAATAAAGAAACAACTGGGGAGCTATAAAAGAACTCAAATCAGAAATAGTCTCCCATGAAAAAGAAGAAATAATAAACATAATGAAAAAAATGTTGAACACATCTAAAGAAGACACAGTTAAAAAATTAGAGGAACAGTGCAAAAAGATGGAAAGCCTGAATAAACAATATAAGAAACAGGAAATTAAAATTCCATCAAAGGTTGGCAAAACCACCTCAACAAAAGTGAAGATAGAATTTCAGGCCTCAAAGACAAGACTTCATCTAGTGAACAGGAAAGGAAAGATCTTTTAAAAATAACAAGGAACCATGAAATAACAATTCAACAACTGCAAGATGATGCAAAAAAAAAACCCATAAGATTGATAGGTATAAACGAAAAAGAAGATGACAACACAGATGATATCAAGAGGTTATTTACAGAAGTAATAGCGGAAAATTTCCCAAACATGAGAATGGAAACTGAAATACAGATGAGTGAAGCATATAGAACTCAAATAGCCATAACCAAATTAAAATTACACCCAGACATATAATAATCAGCATCTCAGAAATCCAACATAAGAACAGAATATTAAAAGCTGTGAGAGAGAAAACAAATCACCTATAAAGGAAAACCTATCAGAATTATAGCAGACTACTCAACACAAATAATGAAGACAAGAAGAGCATTGAGTAAAGCATTTCAGATCCTAAAGGAAAACAACTTCCAACCCAGACTGACGTATCCTGCAAAAATGTCCTTCAAAGTGGATGGAGAAATAAGATACTTCCATGACAAAAAACAGCTGAAGAACTTCATGGCCACCAAACAAACCCTGCAAAGAATACTGAAAGACATTCTAGATAGATATAGGAAAAAACCACTAAGCAAGGCAGACAATTAAACAGAGTGGAAAGGTAAAGAAGCAGAAAGATAACCTGTGGGGAAAAAAACCCAATATATAACAGTTATAAGCATTAATGTAAATGGCCTAAATTCACCAATTAAAAGAAGCAGACTGGCAGAATGGCTCAAGAAACAACATCAAACCATATGCTGTCTACAAGAAACCCATCTAACTCAAAAGGAAACTCATAGACTGAAAGTCAAAGGATGGAAAACAATACTTCATGCAACAGGGACCCCCCCCAAAAGGAGGCATAGCTATTCTGTTTGCAGACAATGTGAACTTCAAGAATGATCCAAAGAGATAAAGAAGGTCACTACATACTAGAGGAAAAATTCAAGAGGAAACGATAACAATCTTAAATATATATGCATCAAATTTGGGAGCATCCAGATATACAAAACAAGTATTAACGGAAATGAAAAATCAAATAAGCAATAATACAATTATAACAGGAGACTTTTACATGCCATTGACACAAAGGGACAGGTCAACTAGACAGAAAATCTGCAAAGAAATAACAGAAATGAATCACACCTGTGAACAAATGGACTTGATAGACATACACAGAGTGTTCTACCCAACAACATCAGAATATAGATTCTTCTCAGCAGTACATGGGACATTCTCTAAACTAGACCATATTCTACCTTACAGAACATACTTAAATAAATGAAAAAGAACTGAAATTATCCCATGCATGTTATGGGATCATAGCACCATGAAACTAGAATTTAATGATAAAACAAATTGCAAAAATCCCACAAACACATGGAAATTGAGTAATATACTCCTGAGCAATCAATGGGTCACAGAGGAAATTAAGGAATAAATTAAACAATATCTACAAGCAAACAAAAATACAAATACAATTTAATGGAATCTATGGGATGCAATGAAAGCAGTCCTCAGAGGAAAATTTGCTGTAGTGAATTTCCACATCAGGAAAACAGAACAAACATAGGTTAACAACCTCATGCTACACTTCAAACATCTAGAATAAAAAGAGCAAGCCAAGCCCAAAGCCAAAAGAAGGGAAGAAATTATAAAAATCAGAGCAGAGATCAATGTGATAGAGATTAAGAAAACAATACAAAGAATCAATGAATCAAAGAGTTGGTTCTTTGAAAGAATAAATAAAATTGATAAGCCCCTAGCCTACCTTATTTTAAAAAGGAAAGAAAAACCTCAAATTCATGCTTAGGAATGAAAAGGGTGAAATCACTACAGACCCTGTGGAAATACAGAAGATCATCAACACTTATTTTGAAACCTCTACTCTCATAGGCTTGATAACAGAGAAGAAATGGACAGATTCTTAGAAACATATGAATTATCAAAGCTGGATCAACAAGATGTAAAACTGATGAATAACCCAATTTCTATTAATGAAGTTGAAAATGTAATTAAATCCTTATCAACAAAGAAGAGCCCAGGCCCAGACTGATTCACTGCAGAATTCTACAAGAAATACAAAGAAGACTTAATTCCAACACTCCTCAAACTCTTCAGTGAAATTGAAAGGGAAGCAATTCTTCCTAACTCATTCCTGGAAGCAAATATTACTCTAGTACCAAAAACTGAGAAAGACTCAACTAATAAAGAGAACTACAGGTCTCCCTAATGAACATAGATGCAAAATTCTCAATAAAATATTGGAAAACAGAATGCAGCAAATCATCAAGAAGATTATACACCACAACGATGTGGGATTCATCTCAGGAGTGCAGGGATGGTTCAACGTAAGTAAATCAATAAATGTAATCCCACTTTACCATTTGGCTCTATTGATATGTAACCATATCAATAGAACCAAACATAAAAATCACATGATCATTTCTATAGATGCACAAAAAGCTTTTGATAAGGTCCAACCCTTATTCATTATAAGAACCTCACAGAGAATTGGAATAGATGGTCTTTACCTCAATATATAAAAGCTATCTATGACAAACCAAGAGCCAGCATCAAATTAAATGGCCAAAAACTGAAAGCCTTTAACCTTAAAATCAGGCACAAGACAAAGGTGTCTCTTATCACCACCCCTATTCAACATAGTACTGGAAAGCCAGAGCAATTAGACAAGAGAGAGAAATAAAAGGAGTAAGGATAGGAAAAGAGAAAGTTAAATTATCATTATTTGCAGATGACATGAAGCTCTACATAGAAGACACCCAAAACTCCATTGAAAGACTCCCAGATATGATAAATAAATTCAGCAATGTAGCTGGATACAAAGTTAACATTCAAAAATCAATAGCATTGCTATACACTAACAACAAAATCACTGAGAGAAAAATAAGAGAATCCACACCATTTACAATAGCATCCAACAAAATGAAATACTAACAAATCAATCTAACAAAAGAAGTCAAAGATCTATTCAGGGAAAATTACAATACCCTGAGAAAAGAAATTGAAGAGGACCTCAGAAAATGGAAAGACATCCCTTGTTCATGGATAGGAAGAATAAATATTGTGAAAATGGACATTCTCCAAAAATTGTTATACAGATTGAATGCAATTCCAATCAAAATACCACTAGCATACATCACAGATCTAGAGAAATCATTCCTAAAATTCATCTGGAATCAGAAGTGGCCTAGAATAGCAAGGGCAATTCTAAGCAACAAAGGCAACGTAGGAGGCATCACAATCCCTGCCTTGAAGTTATACTACAAAGCTACTGTAATAAAATCAGCATGGTACTGGAATAAAAAAAGACTTGAAGATCAATGGAATAGATTAGAAGATACAACTACAACTACAAACACTCTCAGCCACCTTATCTTTGATAAAAGGGCCAAACACATTCACTGGAAGAAAGATAATCCCTTTAATAAATGTTGCTGGAAAATTGGTTCTCCATATGCTGAAAACTAAAACTAGACCCATGCCTATCACCATGTACTAAACTCAACTCTAAATGGATCAAAGATCTAAATATTAAAACAGAAACACTAAATTGGTTGGAAGACAAAGTAGGCAGGAATTTTGAAAACATAGCTGTAGGTAAAGAATTCATAAACAAGAATCAAACTGCACATGAAATACTTTCCAATAACTGGAATCATGTCTTACTAAAGAGCTTCTGCATGTCAAAAGAAATCTCCAGCATAGTGAAAAGACAACACACAAATTGGGAAAAAATCTTAGCGAACTGTCCCTCAGACAAAGGACTTCTGTCTAAAATATATAAAGAATTTTTAAAAATTATACTCCCAAAGTTTAAAGTCTCAATCCAAAAATGGGCATCTGAGAGGAATACACAGTTCTCAGATGAAGAAATACAAATGGCAAACAAATACATGAAAAAATGTTCAGCATCACCGGTCATTAGAGAAATACAAATTAAAAGCACACAGAGATTCCATCTCACTCCAGAAAGAATAGTCAGGATAAAGAAAACTACCAACAACAAATGTTGGAGAGGCTGTGGAGAGAAAGGAACTCTTCTGCACTGTTAGTGGGAGTGCACACTGGTGCACTGTGGAGGTCAGTCTGGAGATTCCTCAAAAATCTGGGATTGAAGTCCCATTTGATCCAGCTATCCCACTTTTGGGCATATTCCCAGAAGAACTGAAAACATCATACCACAGTGATATATGTGCACCCATGTTTATAGCAGCACAATTTGTAATAGCTAGATCTTGGAAACAACCTAAGTGCCCATCAACTGAGGAATGGATAAAAAAGTGGCATTTGTATACAATGGAGTACTACTCAGCTATAAAGAATGATCACATTGAGATATTTATAATAAATGGATGCAACTTGAGACCATACTCATAAGTGAAATAAATCAAACTCACATGTATAAATACCATATAGTCTCCCTAGTGTAAGAAATGGTAATAGTACATAAGATTTTATTGGTAATCATGGTTCTCCATTATATTGCTTTGAAATCTTATAATGTTTTCATTCATTAGTTGGAATGATTTTATTTTGTTTGATTTTATGTGTGATGGCATGAACAGCTACTTTGAAGAAAACAAGACATTATGGCAGCCATTCTGATTTAATATCATCTTGTGGTGTAATCCTACCATGCTTTTGTTCTTCTGTTTCCATTGGTTCTATCATGTTGTGTCTTATTGGATTTTAATATGTGTCATAGTATAAACAAAATTTTTAAGGAAAAATGAGGTATTATAGTAGCCATTGTTCATTCTCTGTTATTTGGTTTTAAATGTCCTGTAACAGTTTCATTCTCTTTAATGGTTTTATACTATTTTGTTATGTTTGATATTATATTGTGTAATGGTATGCTCAACTATTTCAAAGAAAAGAGACATTATGGTAGCTACTGTTGATATCCGGTTGTCTTGTTGTTGCTTGCATTGTTCTGTTCTGTTCCGTTTTATTCTCTTTAAAATAAAAAGAAGTAAGACTCTACCAAGCTATTTTCCAGCATGGATCTACCATTTTATACTCCCACCATCCACGTGTAAGTGATCCAGTTTCTCCACATCTTGGCCAGAAAGTGGTGTAGTCTCAACTTTTAATTTTTGCTATTTAATAAGTGTATGGTAATACCTTATTTTGGTTTTATTTTGCACTTCTTTAATCACTCCTGGTGTTGAAAATCTTTTCATATTCTTTTTTGCTCTTTGTGTATCTTTTTCAGTAAAATGTGTCCTCATGTCTTTTGCCCTGTTTCTAATTGGATTGCCAATTTTCCAACTTTAGAGATTTGGAACTCTTTATCTCTTCTATGTATTGCCTTTTTTTTATTATGTGGCTTACAAGTACAGTAGTTTAACCCCATCTGTAACTTGTCCGTATTTTCATTTCCTTAACAAAGACTCCTATGGAGCAAAGGGCTACAGTACAAGCGATCAGTTTTCCTGATATGAATCAGTTTTTTTATGTCAAGTGTTAAGAGCTTGTTGCCTAGTCCTGGATCTCAAGGATTTTTCTCTTATGTTTTTTTTTCCCCCTCAAAGTTTTATAGGTTTAAGTTTTACATTTAAGTTTATGATCCATATTGATCTAATTTGTACATAAAATGTGAGACTTTAAGAGTTTTGTTTGTTTTGAACATGAATGTCCCACAACTCTGGCACCTTGACTAGTGATTCAAGGGAATCTAGATTTTTCACATGGAATCTTAATCTTCTTAGCTTATTACTCCGGTTCCAAAGCTTCTCTTTCTCCATTGAATTGCTTTGCACCTTTGTCAAAAATCAACATATTCTTGTGGTTGCTTAATTTTCATACCATGACCTGGTTCCTCACATGTCTGGTTTGAACCTATTGGGGACTTATTTTCTTCCTTTCAGTTCAGTTGACCTTTTATGCTGTGTCTTTATACTTGAAAACTGAATTGCTACCTACAGAAGGGGGTGCCAAGTAGCAAAGTAAAATGATGTCCCAATAAACATTTCCTTAGGTGAAATCAGCCTACCATTGTTTTCAATGTTTAGAAGCCATGTATAGTTTATCTGCCCACATGCACAGCTTTCAAACAAATACGCACACAGCTTTTATTCATCTGTAAGTAGGGGTAGGTAAATACCTCCTACCGTAAACACAGGTGCGGCTTACAAAGTGGTCCTCTTCTAACATCATCTGCACCTCATTGCTCTTGTCCTCCTTCATCTGATCCTGTTAGCCCCTTCTGTTAGTTACTCATAGTTAAGACTAAACAACTTATTTCCACTTCTTGATTGGATGCCTCTACATTCATTTATGCTGAAATACTACATCTATCATTAATTTACACTTTACCATTTTGATACTTAGTTGGGATAGGAAAGGAATTTTATTTTTACCAAGGGTAGAGTGGTAAAACATTTAATTAATCAATAAAGTTCAGATTTTTTTTTTTTTGGTACCACAGATTGAACTCATGACCTCGTGCTTACCAGGCAGACACTTATGCTGCTGAGCTAAATCCCCAGCAAGTTCAGATTTGTTTTGCCCCTTCAGTAACCACAGAGAGACACTGGGTTTGGTGAGTTGCAAAGGAAGATTAATATAATCTGACAGTCCCAGCACTATTCCTAATGTTTATATGGTTCTGTTTTTTAGAGCTAATAATTTTGTAAAATTAAATATTTTAATTCTTAGGGCTCTTGTAAGGTATTACTGAACCCAATTTAGAAAGGGAAAGTTTGAAAAATAGAGATGTTAAGTAACATAATCAAGGCATATAGAAAATTAATTAATACCTTTTGCCATCAAAGCCGATATAGCTGTATATCACTTAACAATAGGGATACTTTCTGTGAAATGCAATGGACTGCATTCATGTGCAAATAGAATATACTTGCAAGAACTAAGAGGCCAACAACATTGCTAAGTGACAGAATCTTATGGGACCATTATTCATGCGGCCCATCATGCCCAAGTCATCCTTAGGAGCTGAATAACTGTATTGCTTCACTCTAACAAGCAAAAGGTTAATTTGGAAAAGATGTAAATCTTTGTCTGTAGCCTTCTTGTCTCCCCCTCCTCGTGTCCCTACAACAGTGAAGTTTCCTGGACCCCTCACCCAGAAATACTGGGTTCACCCCTCCCAGCTCAGGACTCTTTTCAAGCCATGTTCTTTGACCTGACTTTCCACGTGACTGGAACATTATAGCTGTGCTTCACATGTAGTTGTTGAATACTTGAAATGGGATGCTGCAAAGAACTGAATATAATGATAAATACTTAAATTTAAATCAGAATAACTATATATTAATGGCAAATTTTAGACCTTGTCCTTTTCCCCAACTGTACTGGCTGGGCACTATTTGGCTGCATTCTATTTCCCCACCACCTCTGATCCTAACTTATTTTCTAGCCTTAACAAAAAAAAGCATTTTGAAACCTAATTATTTTATTTAAGTGTTTAATAATCTCATTTTTATTATCTCTTTTCTTACATTATGAAATTTATCATTTCTACCTTTTAATGAAGCACCAAAGAGAAAAGTGAGAAATATTCTTTTCCACCTTATTTCACCACTACTGTTAAAAGATAATCTCATTTACTCCTAGCGGCATGATGCTCAGGAAGCTATGCCGTGAAGACCTTCCCTGAGTTACCATCTTGCCTTCATAAATCGTCATCGACCTTTGTCCTGCAGCCCCTGATAGGGAAGCGTCTCGCTGCCTGGCATTTATGAAGCTACTCTGGAGGACAGGCTAGCATTTCTCCCCTCCTTTTGTCTATGTCCACACATGCTTCCTGCTTCCTGGAATGCCACTGTATATCCTTCCTTTTCCAAAAGATCACTGGGCTTTGGTACCCTGTCCACAGACCTACTTTTTATTTTAAAACCTACATGTGTCATTTGCTGCTTTCTGTTCCTATTAACAGGATATCTATGACTGGTTGATTTATAAAGAACAGAGGTTATGCCAGGCATGATTGTGTATTGTAGGCTGGGAATACAGCGCTGTAAAAGAAGGGGGTAGGAGGATCACAATTTCAAACCCAGTCTAGGCAACTTAGCGAGACTCTCTCAAAATTTAAAAAATAAATGAGTAACATGTGCTGGGGATGTAGCCCAGTACTAAGGCCCTGGCTTCTGTGATCAGTATTGGGAAGGGGGTGCATTAAAAGTGGAAGTTTACTTAGTTAATGGCCCTAGAAGCTACAAGCCCAAGGCTGGGTTGCCCCATAAGGTGAGGTCTTTGTATGGCCTTGGTGGAAGAGCAGGAGAGCAGGTGGGCATGTGTAGGAGAGACAAGACACAATGGGGTTGTCCTGTTTTATAACAATCTTCTCTTGCGATAACTAATTGCGAGGCTTCATTCACTCCCATGAGAATGGTGGTAAACCTTTCCTAAGGGCAGAGTCCTTCTGCTTCAAACACCGCTCACACATGACCCCCTCTCAGCATCACTGAGACTCAAAGTTCAATATGAGGATAAGAGGGAACAAATTGTCTTTGAACCATCAGCACACTGCATTTTGAATTTTGACTATTTCCACCTCACCTCACCTTAACCACTATCTGCCAGCTCTACTTCAACTGGACCTAGCTCAGAAGTATACACAAGAAATTCTCATGTTGCAAACATTCCAATCTCTGATCCCTATCTCCTTTATGTAAGTCCTCCCTTTTCACTCAAATATAGCAATTGCCTCGCTTGTTTGGTCCGTGAGGACTTTCAGATCTCTGTAGTCACCTCCCAAGCTTCACCTTTCCAGGCTGGAATCTGTAATCTATCGTCTCAGTGTTTCACTTGCCAATAACTTCAGCTCTTCTCTTGGTGGCTATCACTCACATGGTGAGTGATACACTCCAGCCCTCGTGCAATCTCCCTAGCTCACCGCTCACATACTGGAGGTAGCATGCTACTGGAAAAGTACCTCTGACAACTGGTGGCATCCATGAACTCATAGTTCTCCAACCTCCAGTGGGTCATCAGTGATCCTAGACAGTCCTGTCATCCTGCCTAATTGCTCTCGAATCCCTTCTCTGGGCAGGTCTCCCTGCCTCAGGGAGTCTCCTTCAGTCGGGGTTTCTGTGACTGCCTAGGCCTGTACCACCTAGGCCTGCACCTCCAGCACAAACATCTCTCCCAAGATCAAATCAGTAGAGAACAGCTCCCGTGCATGTCACACAGATACCTCAAGTACCTCAGCCGCCTCCTCCACAGACCTGCTTCACTGTGTCCCATCTCAGTCCTGCATTCAGCACGTACAACAGAATTCTAGCAGGGACACTGGCCCACCCTACTCTTTCCACTGCCACAAACTGCCAAGTTTTGTTTTATTATTTTTCTACTAATTTAAAGAAACTGTTTTCTTTATGCTCCATCTTTTCACCCCACCTTTTACTACAGAGCAGCCCACAATAATTTTTAATGGAACTCCCGTACTGCCTACTGTGCCCACCCTCAGATCTAGGTACTAGGCCATCCTGAGGGTGTCATCCTTTTCAGAGACAAACATCATGAGATCCTTAAGTGTCAGCCTTCAGTGACTCCCAATGCCTTCATAAGCACGCGCGCATTCTAAACCCTTCCGGCTCCCCGTTTGCTCTGCCTTCACCCTCACTCCACCAGTGATAGGCAGGTCATGCTCAGCTTTCTCACCTCATCTGTGACACATAATCTTGTTGTCCTGTGCTCCTCACATGACCAGGAATATTGGCACCCTCTCTTTTGACCCCACAAGTATCCATTAGGACCTACTTGTTAAAATTAGCAGGGCTAGACAAATTCATTTTGACAATCATTTTATAACAAAACTGACTCTTGTTCCCCAAAATGTCAGTGTAATGAAAGAGAAATAAGCACATTCCAGATTGAAGAAAACTAAGGAAATGAGAGGACTAAATGCAACCTGTGGTCTTGGGCTGGATCCCATCTGACAGAAGAAAAATTATTATAAAAACTAAACAATGAAGACAGTAAATGAGATGAAGGTTATGTAACAGCTTTAATTTCCTGAATTTGATAGAACTACTATAACTTTAGAGAATACATTTGTGTCATCAAAATATACACAGTGAAGTGTTAAAGAATAAATGGTCATGATATATCCAATCTATTCCCAAATAGCTCCAAAAAATAAAATTTATACACATGTACTTTTAGGCATACTATATATTATGCTACACAGTGGTAGCTTGATTCATGAACTTAATTATTTCCATGATTCTGGTCTCAGAATTAGCTGTATGATTTTGGTTGTAACCAAACTAGAAACATATCATGGAATGAATTCTGCAGCTACGATCATGGAAAAAGCTAAGTTTGTGATCCAAGGAGTACTGTATATATGTGTACACATGTATCCATACATATATAGGTATACACACACATGTAAACTTACGTAGTGAGAGGAAAAGCAGAGAATGATGGAAATACTTAGCTTGGTGAACTTTGAATAAAGTATATAGGAAATCTGTAGATTCTTGTTATTGCTCTGTATGTTTGAAGTTTTTTTAATATGAAAAGGAAGTTCTAGGATTTTTTGATTTCCAGCTTTGTGACTATTTTGAGCAAATGTGAGATAGTCTGTTCTCATCATTATTTTTGCCACAGAAGAGCTAAAATTAAAAAGTGTCACAGAAATTCTTACAGTGTAAAATATTTTATTAAAAACTGCTGGGTAAAACTCAGAAGAATTGACTATAGATGTAACTAATCATATACAAGACCTAGAAAATTTCTAGGGGTGTACAAAATAGTGTCATCAATGAGTGATTGAATTGTTGATGGAACCTTGTGTGATTTTACTTTTTTTATTATTGTTTTTGCCTAATTCAGGACAATGTATATGTAGAAGTCAGTTCATGAAACAGATTCATCTTAGATATTTTAACAATGAAAATATAAAGAAAAGAAAGCCAATAGATTATAGCCCTCACATCCTTGGTTGATAGGGCCTGGGAGTCATGTAAACAGAGGCAGAGTATTTTTTTTAAATTTTTACACAGGGTCTGCCTAAGTCACCCAAGCTATCCTTGAACTTGCCATCTCCCTGTCTCAGCCTCCCACATACAGATGCGAACTCTCTTTTGGAGTGTCTTGGATTACTTCATTGTCCATATACCTAAGTTCTATTGTGTGTTTCTTAGAGAAGGAAATATTAACGAAAATTCTATGAGTTAAAAAATACATCATTCTCCAAATCTCTTTTCTTTATTTGTGACAGTGTCCTATTAACATATCAACCCTGGACTTTGTCCTGTGAAGACATACCTTTCTACTTCAGCAGATGATGACAAAACTACATAGCACTCCACCAAATCTCACAATTCTTAAATTCTGGATTCTGTATACTAACACTGTATATTTCAGGCTTTTTAAGAGCAGGAGCCCTTTCAACATCGAATTGAGTGCCTGGCACACATTGACGAATACTTTATGTAGAAATAGCAACATTCTAACCCATCTTGTCTTAACCTAACATATTATGACATTTGTAATTTGACTGTCGATTTCAGTATAGCATTGGACCTTGGTTTTAGTTAATAAAATTGTAATCCAGTATTGCTAAATTATCAAATGAAATGCTAGCTGTCTGAATTTGGCGCTCCTTCTAACTGCATTCCCTAAGTTCCTGTGACTGCATTGATTACAGGACTGTAATATCCAGCTCACTGGTGTGTACTCAGTCCAGGCTCTGCCCAAGAGACAAGACACTCCTTGAAGCATTTACCCACATGACTAGAATGTCGTTCAGCCAAGAATAGGCTTTAGGAAGGTACATCCTATTGCTGATAAATCTAAATGTTCTTATTTTATAGAATATAAAGGAAATAAATACCCTTTGGATGTTAAACACCTTGTTCAGAGTCATACAACTAAACACCCAAGGTCAGAAATAAGAATTCAACCTTCCTAATTGACAGGCATTGCTCCTTCTCTTACAATATAATTATGTTCTTTCATTTGAACATCTACCTATCTTCATAAAGAAAGAAATGTTTGGTTCAAGACCAAAACTATAGTGAGTGTGAAAACTCTTGGTTTAATCTCAATAGTTCTCTTTGATTTATCCAGTCCTGATCCCATAATCTTAGAGAGTATTCTGTTTAAAAGTTTTACCTCTGTTTTCTGATCTCAATAGGAAGCCAACTGTGGTATTTTTATTAGGTATAATCCATGCTTAGCTGCTTATTAATTCCCTGTTTTCTCTGGGATAGTATTTCAGCAGTGGATTGCTGAGTGGTAACTGCCCTTATTTTCTCAACAAGAAAAAGCATAGTAATGATCAAGCGATGGGAACAGGTAAAAAGGACTTCATCGATGAAATGACTTATTTATAATCTTAACATGTAATTATGACAGAAGTCACTCACCCCAGCTCCATGTCCAATTCACATGTTTCTTCATATAACAGGAAGTTACATTTTAGCTGGTCAAATGGAAACTCAGCCAGGGACTCCATTTTGCATTCTATAGGGTGATGTATGACTAACTTCTAAACAGTGAAAAAAACCAGGCCTGATATATATATCTGTATCTATATCTTTGTCTATATCTGTGATGATATAGATGTAGCTATATAGATTATATGCATATAACAATATTCCTTAGAGGGAAAGAACATACATGCCTTTCTCCTCATTGTCACCAGAGTCCTGGCTTTTGCTGATAGCTGGAGCTGTGACCTTTCTCAGGAGATAGGAGCTGTGTGATAAGAATTTCAGACAAGAAGATACAAGAAGCCTAGGTCCTGGGTGATGGCACACCCACTACAGTTCTGGACAATATACCCAACTTCTGAATGAGAATTAATAAACTTTCATTTATTTCTGTCTCCATTATTTTGAATTTCTCTGTTATAGAAGGCAAACTAATAGTCTATGAAATGTAATTTTCATTTAATGCTGTTTAATCAAAGTCTTAATTGATTTTTGCAATACAAAATAAAAATGGAATAAAACATTAACTAAAACACTTGAACATAAAGTGAATGCAAATGATCAATAAATCTACCCCATTTGTAAGCCAGTGAGTAGACAGATAATTAGTGTTTATGATCCATTGAACAATTTTATTGTCTTTTTTGGGTACAATGCACTTAGAAGACAAAATCCTAACCAAAGCAAATGTTCACTGAGTATCACAACAAAAGAAAACAAAAACACCACACCCTGCAAATGGTCAAATGCATCGTGCCTTATTTTTATCTCAATGATCCTATTTTACACATTCACAAATTTTACCCTCTTTTTCCCACTGTGCTTTCAATTGTTCCATAACTCCAGCCAAACTGAATTATTTACAGTTTGACGCAAGAATCATTTAACATATTGTTGCTGGGGTCTTTGGTCCTGGCTGCTACCACTTTGAAGGTACTCAATTGGTATGGAAAGAATGATTCACTGCTTCTTCCCTGCAGAATTCTTATTACCCATCTGACAAATATGTCAGTCTTAGGAATCCTCAAGTGCAAGCCTCAGTGTTAATCTTCCCCAGAGATGTTCCCAGGGGCCTTCAGCTGGAAACAGTGTCTTTCTAACTTTGTTTTCTTCACGTCACTCATCAGTCCCTTTTGTCTCTGAAATCATATTCTTTCATTCTTTCCTTCTATATGAAGCTGGAAAGCACTATGTGTGTGTGTGAGGGGACAAGTCAAAATCATCTCCGTATTCCTAGTATCTTACACTTAGTGTTAGCACCATTCAAATATACCTTATTATATGAAATATATATGTCCTGCAATAAACTCAGCATAAATTATCTCAAGTGGTTTTGTGGATTAAGGAAAGAGAAAGAACAATAAACAAAGAAAATGGGAAATATACAGTAATTCAATTATTTTATATTGATTACTTAAGAACCAAAGTGATTCTGGATTAAATGAAGTTCACCAGTTCACCATGAAAATTTAGTTGAGGACGGGGATTTAGCTCAGTGGTGCAAGCGCCTGCCTGGTAAGTGCAAGATCATGAGTTTGATCCCTGATACAAAAAAAAAAAAAAAAATGGTGGTAATATTCTCACCTGGTGTGGGGTGAATTTCCCTGCTTATATCCTGAGGGCTTTATTTTTCTCCCAGGGTCTTAAAGACAGTCACTGACTGAAGAACCAGAAATAAAGGCTTTGCATACTCAGCTCTAGGTAACCAAAGCAGATGCCCACATGATAGGAATGTGCTGAAGAATAATAGAAAAATATTTTTTTCCAAATTCAGAGATATATGTTAAAAGACTGTGTAGGCCTACAGATAAGGAGACACTAGGAAGAAAGCATAAAGCATATCAGGATTTTGTGAAAATGAAACATCTTCAGGAAACTGTCTCTCTTGGTGCCTTGTGTTGAAAATCACTACTCACCAAATCTTTATTGTCAGTTTTCCAGCAGAGATTCTCATCTGTACTTTACAATTGTTCCCAGTGTCCCCCATCCTGGCCCTCCAGCTATTCCAGGGAAGAAAATGTTACTCAAGGGGGCAAGGTGGAAAAGATCAGTGTGTGTGCCGAAAGTGTGGTAAGGACAAGGTATTGTGAGACGTGATAAGGTGGGAAGGAAAGGTATTGAACTAGAGCAAGACAAGGGTAGTTTTAAATTTCCTATTCAAGAGAATAACTGTTCTTGTTTGAGAAGTTCCTTGTAAAGATGAAATTTCAATTGTCTTCTTGAAGATGATGGAGGTCTACAGAGAATACTAAAAATGGGGAACAAAGTAGCAAAAATTAGAAAATCATAAGGTTGGATATCATTAGTTAGTGCTTTAAAATAGTGCTGATGGTGGTTAATAGGAAATATAGTTGAAGATACAAGAAGATACATTGGTAGAAGAGATTTATGGATCTAACTGCTCATGTTCCTGTTTTCCAGTGATCTGAGTATAGAGGCTCTTAAAAATAAACAAACAAGCACAAACACACAAACCAGACCAAATAGAATATCTTCCAGAGATGCCAGATAATTTCAATAATTAAAAATCAGTGTGATCTACTTTAACAGTAGACAATCACGTGATTATATTGAATGATATACCAAAACACTGGACAAAATTAAACAACCATTCAAAATTTGAAAAAGAAGTCTCATAAAATTAGGAATAGAGTAAAACTTCTTCAACTTGATGAAGAATATCTATAAAAACCCTATTTCATTTCTATTTATTAAAGTCATAATTGTCTACATAGGAAGTCTCAATGAATTGCAAAACAAAAACCAAATCTCCTAGGTCTATGAGGTCAATGAAGCAAAGTTATAGAATACAAGATAACATAGAAAACTAAATTTATTTTTACATGCTAGCAATAAAAGCTTGAACCTAATATTATCACTCTTTACAATTATTCAAGCAAAACTGAATATGTAGACGTAAATCTAACATGCTAAACACAGAAAATAGTGAGACCTCATCTCAAAAAATAAAGCATAACAAACTCTCTAAAAGAATAGCTTGATGCAAAATATAGACTTGTAAAATAGAAACCACGATATGCTGGTGAAAGAAATCAGAAGATCTAAATAAAGTGAAACCTACACTAGACTGTTGGATTGGAAGACTTCATACAGTAAAGATGTCAATTCCTTTCCAAATCAACTTACTGTTTTCAACATTTCTATAAAAATCCTAGCAAGATTGTGGGTACAGACAAGAGAATTCTAAAATTGATACAGACAGGCAAAGGAATTAGAATAAATAAAATATAGTTTTGATAAAAGATAAAGTGAGAGAAATTAATCTACTTAATTTTAAAACACAAGCTAGAGCAATTGAGATTGGGTGATACTAGCAAGGGGTAAGCACATGAATTGGTGACAAATGTCACAGGACCTTGAAAATACACCCAACTGATATTTTCACAAAAGTACAAGTGAAATTCAATTGAGGAAATAGGCGCATTCAACAACTGTGCTAGATAATTGGAAATTTACAAGTAGAAAAAGGACTTCAATGTAAACATCACATTTTACACATAAATCAAATCAAAACAGGTCCTAGTTTTAAAATATTAAGTGATGAAACTTTTAGGGAAGCATATGAGAAAATGTTTCAAATCTAGGACTAGGCAAAGGATTCTTAGATTTGACACTGAAAGCATGACCCATAAAAGAAGATTAATAAATTAAGTTACATCAAAATTAAAACCTTTTGCTCTGAAAATGACGCTAGTATGAGGACAAAGACAAGCTGAAATCTAAGTAAAAATATTTAAGGACCATATATCTAACAAGAAATAGAACTTTCTAAACTCAGTAGTAAAAAAGAAACATTATAATCTAGTTAGAAACTGGGCAAATTTATGGAGATTTTTCACCTGAGGACATATTAATTTGCAAATAAACACATGAAGAGATATTCAGCATTATAAAGCATTATGCAAATGTAAATTAAAACCACAATGAGATATTATTAAACACCTGTCAATAAGGCTTAAAAAATAGGGACGATGCCAATTGATGGTGAGTATAAAAAGAGGCTGAATCAGTCATACACATATAATAAGCTGAACAGATAAAACAGCAAGCCACTCTTGAAAACAAGTTGGCCATTTCTTATAAAACCACACATGCAATATTCCTAAGATCTCATAATTGCACTTTTGGGAACTTATCCCAGGAAAAGTAAAACTCATGTCCACACAAATATACATAAATGTTTATAGCAGCCATATTCATAAAAGTTAAAAACTGCAAAGCACCCTGGAAATTTTCAACAAGTTAATGGTACACAAACTGTGAGGTGCTGGCAGACTCTGAAATACTACTCATCAATAACAAGGAACAAACTATTGATACATGCAGCAACTTGATTAACGTTCTAGGTAACTATGCTCAATAAGAAAAAGTTGATTCCAGAAGTTTACACATTGTGTAATTTTATCCAGTTTTTATTTTACATTTGAGACAGGGTGTTATGGTTTGTATTTGGATAGCCCCCCCAAGCCTCATGCAATATGAATGCAGCTGAGTCTACTATTCGTGATTGGTTCATTGTCAGGCCCTGGGGTTGGTGTTATGAGTGCTGCACCAGCCCAGGGGCAGAGCTAACATACAGCGTATGGGTAGGAAGCAGGCGTACTTGGCCGCTCTTTTGCTCAGTTCACTCCCATTGTTTTCAGTGGTCATGCATGGCTGCCCAGCCGTGGCATCCTGCCTCGGAGCCAGCTGAGAATGGACTGAAACCTCCAAGAACTATAAGAAATAAACCTTTTCTTGCTTCACTTTGCGCATCAGGTATTTTGTCCCAACAAGGAGAGAAAAGTAACTTAGACACAGGGCCTTGCTATGTAGCTCAGGCTGGCTTTGAATTCATTATGTAGTGTAGGCTGACCTCAAATTCACCTTGATCTCCTGCCTCAGTCTCTCAGGGTTACAACTGTAGGTGTGCACCACCATGAGCAGCAATTCATATAACGTGCTTGCAAAAGCAAGATTAGTTGTTCTAGAATAACTAGAACTGAGACTAGCTATAAAAGAGAAATGAGGAATTTCTATGTTGATATTATAGACAATTGAGTTAGGTAGAAATATTATAGGCAGTCAGACAGGGCTGGATCTTCAAGAGAGTCAGTACAAAAGTTGAAAATACAACTGTGGCCAGAGACTTATCTGTCAGATTACAAGCCTCAAGATAAAAAACAGAATCACCACACATCTATGCTTGTGTAAGAGATAGATATCCGTCACATTGGTGGTTGACCAAGGACCTGACACCCAATCACCTTCATGAAGAGTTCATTGTTCTTTCCAGTTATATTTGCTACATGACTTGTTTCCCCATTGGACCTATATTACCTAAGTGGCTATACTTGTAACCGTATTAGGGTATCAGAGTCTCATGCTGGACCCACCTCATGATTTTGTTCCCACCTCATGATTTTGCTCAACAAAACTTTCTTTGTGACGTGAGCTTGTGGTAACCCACTCAGGTCCCCTCCTATCTTGCCCCAGAACTCTCTATCTCTCAGTAAACATTTTCTGCTCTTAATCTCCATTATGCCTTAGAATTCCTTCTTTGATTTTGGGGAATATGAACGTAGCAGGTTTGGAGTTACATTTCCTTTGTATCATTTGAGGACCTATATTATTCTTATATCATTAAGATATTATACCCAAGCGTTGCAAGATGTTTCCATGGTCAGGAGGAAAGTAGGTGAATGATACAAGAATTTCTCTCTCAGTTCTTACAAACTACATGTCACTTTGTACTTTTCTTCAAATTAAAAAAATTGAATTTACAAACACAATAGGAAAATAGTAGTTAGCGAAACTCAGGAGTATTTGCTGTTAAAACACTTTTTGTTCTAAACTGAGTTTAAATATTCTCCTAGTATAAAATACATTATTATTTGGCACACAAGGAGGATGAGCCTGAAATTACTTTTACAAGTGAATTAAAATATCTGGTTTCATTCCAGAAAGTACCTTCGGGACCCATTATAGAAGCTACTATTTGTAATTTTTCAGCATAAATTTCTTAAATGAATTAAATGAATTTTACATCTTCTACTTTTCTTGGCAACACGTTTAGCAATTATTTTTTAATTAAGTGCAAAACAGCAAAGCCTAAAATCAAGTCATCAGCCATATTCTTCACAAACAACACATCTCTTTCCCAAGTCCTTGAAAGCTGAATTGCATTCTTTGTGTGTGACTGAATAGTGAATGTCCCCATGGAGGGGACATGCTGAAAACTGATAGCATTCTTCATAATCGTCCAGTGGAGGAAAGAAGGAGACAGGGCATGGGTCTAGTGCAAATTAAGTTCAATCAGGTTCTAGTAGCAAACCAGAACTCCTTTTTTTCTTCTAAATAAGCTTAACCCTGCTAAAAACAAAAAACCAAACAAACAAAATCCTCACGTTTTAATGTTTGCTTAGTCGGCTTTTAGAAAATTTCGGTACAGCATCGTATCTAATTCCCACAAGCAAAGCCCCAAAGGATGACATCTTATAGAAACCTTTAGGGAAAATATGCATGGAAAAAGAAGGAAGGAAAAAGATGGCAGCGAGCTGGCTACGTGCACAGAAATCCGCAGAGCTCGGGTGCCCTTTCCGGACAGAGGCTCTGTGGGGGCACCACACACAAGGGAGCCTCTATTTCCAAGGCGCCTCTTTCTCATGAGGTGAAGGTTTTCTTTTGCTCTGGCTCTGACTAGAATCCTAAGGCCTCCTCTAGGAGCCGGGGCATCTTGTGCATTGGGATTCCTGGAGCTTGTATTTATCAGGATTAGCAGATGCACTCCAAGCCTCTGACATGAAATGTGCTCAGATGCAAATTGATTTTCTAAGTATGGCCTTGAACCTAACAGCCCGAGGCAGCACTGTCCTTTTGAACTTCTCCAGTGATCAGCATCTGATTGCTAAACAAATGGACTGAATTCCAACTTTCGACACTCCCAATCTGCTTATTTCTATTTTGATTTATTAGTGGTCAAAAGTATTTTGGGATTTATGGTGTGTGTGTGTGTGTGTGTGTGTGTGTGTGTGTTTCATTTTAAACGCTTCCTGGGTTATTTTTCCCTAAGAAACATTTGAAATAACTTCTTTTAATATTTATTTTGTTTCCAATCTTATAGCATAACCTACTCTTCTGTAGTTAAACGATCTAGAGAGAGAGACACACACAGACACAGACACACAGAGACAGAGACAGACAGAGACAGACTGGCACTAAACAATTGGATTTGTGTTGTCAAGCTTTTGCATTTCACAGGGATGAGATGACTGGAATTAACCTTAAAATGAATCCAGGAAGCATGGAAAGAAAGCAGGGGCACTGAACATGAAAAATAATATAAATCAAGAAACATCACAAAACCACACTGATTTTTGAAAATAAATAAGCTCGGTGAAGTAAGCTTGTTGAGTATAATATACTTTGGGGACAGATTTTCTGGAAGGCATTAGTCTTGATCCTGACCAAACATCTGTATCAAGCCTACTTCTTGCATCTTTCATTAGAAAGGAGTGAAATTCAGAGCTTTAAAAGTTGGAACTTAATTCATTTATTTAAGGAACAAATTTAAGAGCTATGTACTCCCAGGAGAAGAGGCAAAGGCACAGCCTACCCACAGAAAGGCAGGTACAGGTTTCCGGACAACAGTGGGTGTGACTGAGGGGTCAGGAACTCAGGATGGACCCTTCAGCCTCACTGTGGGACCCCCACTCAGGACAAGATACTCACACCTCCATCTGCCTGTGAAGCCAGAACACTTATCATCGAATTCACCATTGCCATCTTGACCTAAGGGCCCTTGGAATCCTTCTGTTTGTCTGGCATTCAAGCTCTAATAGTTACTTACCACTCTCTTTTCTTTTCTCAGTGCTGGAGATGAAACTCACGGCTCCTTGCATGCTGTAGGTCAGCTCTCTACCACTGAGTTCACCCGTTTCTACGTTCAGGCTCTTTGTCAGCCAAGAATTCTTTCTTCTTGTGGGAAACACACATAGTAGCTGTTCCAAAACCCACATGGTAGGGCCCTGTGCAGCCTTCTCAGAAGCACAGGACCAGCGGATTAGGAATCCACTGTGGAGTGTTAGTTGTTCACCCTTGCAGAATCCCTTTCCTTTGTATTAGCAAGAAGGCCCCAACTTGCTTCTTACTCTGAATGAGATGATGTCACAGGTAAACTGCCTTGCACAGGCCAGCGAGCTCTGATAGATAGGCTTATGGCAAGGAGGCTGTTCCCAGGAGAGGGGTGATATACGTCGTGGGTGTCTCTATGGGAGGTACAGGTGGTTCTTATTTACGCTGACTTAACTTGCAATTTTTTTACTTCAAGATGGCACAAAAGTGATACACTTCCAGTAGGAACTATACTTTGAAATTTGATTTTTTTTGTTTCCCAGACTAGTAACGTGGGATTTGCTCGTCTCATATGCTGGGCAGTGGCAGCCAGCCACGGCTCCCAGTCAGCCATGAGAGTGCGAGGGTGAACAACTAACTCCACAGTGTATTAGCTAAAATGTGAATTTCGGCTGGTTATGCGTATCACCCCACTTTTTCCACTTCCGGTATTTTTCAGTTTAGGAGAGATTCATCAGATGCAACCACGTTGTAAATTTAGGACCACCAACAGTATTTAATTTTGGCGACACAACACTGTTGAAATCAGAGGGACCAAAGAAGAAGAAAACTAGAAGACACCATCAAAGACATAATTAGAAGCCACAGGTCTCAGAAACGACTGTGAGAACCTGGACTTCTGCTCTGAGGGTAATGGGTTGTAGGCAGCAGTGTAACACAATCTGACTTGAATTTTATCTGGGTCAATCTAATAGCTCTTGAAAACACCCTTAGGACTAGGGGCCAAAACACGAGAGTGGAGTAACGAAGACAGCACATGAATTAGTGGCAGGTCAGATTCTGGGATTATTCTGAAGGTAGAACAAGCAGACCTCCTTGCAAGTTCACTGTGGATCAGAAGGTAAGGCTGATGGTGCAGCAGTTCACATACATGTCCACTGGTCATTAATGATTCTCTTTCAAAGAGGGACAACTACTGTATTTCTTGTTTAGTAGTGGCTGGAGTAGTGACGGGCTCCTAATGAAGGGGATGAGGTGGAAGTGATGGTGTGTGCACCGCTGTAGGACACGGCATTCGGTCCTATGACTGCAGCATAAAGGCACTAGTGTTTTCTCTCTCTCTCCTCTCTCTTCTCTGCTCTGCTTTCTCCACCTCCCTCTCCTTCTCCTCTTCCTCCTCCTCCTCCAGGGGAAGCCAACTTCCCTGCCATGAGGACACTCAAAACAGCCATCCAGACAGCCACATGCAGTGAGGAGCAGAGGCTCCGTGTCCACAGTCAAGTGAGTTCAGCCATCTGGAAACGGCGCCCCCGCCCACAGCCAGCAGCCTCTGATGCCACAGTCCTGGAAGACCTTATCCCGGCAGCCACGGGAGTGCTGAGAACCAGCTCAGGGATTCTGAACCTCTGACCCATGAAAATGGTGAGAAAATTAGTCACTACTGTTTAAACAACATACCAACGAATGATTACAATTTAATAAAATAACACAAACATCAATCAGGGTCACATTCTATAATCTAATAATTTTGATGATATGATTCCTGTATTTTATTCCAAAAGCAACAAACAATATTATCTATAAATAACCCCAACACCTTGCCTGTCATCTTGTTGTCATTCAAGCCTCTGGACTTCTTTATTGTTAGAAAAGTAAATGATGAGTAGATGTCTTCACAACAGTATGAAGCAGGGGGGTAGAAGCATATTTTTTGTGGGCCCTGAGGAAGGGACATTGCACTTAATCATCACCTGCACTGAGGTCATGGTAGGGCTGGTACAGTGGAGGAATAGCTCTGCAGAACTACCGTTTGGTTTTATTGTACAGTTACCAATGGGCAAATGCCCTGCTTGGACCTCTTTGTTTCTTGGCACTGTCCCAGTAGCATCAGCTAGGAAGTAGGGTGGCCTCACAGCACACCCAAAGCAAACAGGTGGGAGGTGGGCATGGGCTTCGGGGGGAGCATCTGGTGCACCACAACTGCTTTTTTTATGAGTAGAGAAATCTACACATGTGTGATGTGCAAAAATAAATGCTGTGTTGGTTATAATTCTACTGGATCTTAATTATTAAAAAGAAAATTGTGGAGCGCTTTCTCGGACTGAGGGAAAGATCACCAGTATTTTCCCTCACAAAATGGCTCTGACTACTGGGACTGTTGTTTCACTTCGAGTGCTCACTTGCCACGTATTTTTAATCAAAGTCTTAGCCAACATTGGGTAGTATTTTACAGTTTATAAAGCACCTTCACATACATCTGAGGTTTTGTCTTGTACATGATATGCTCGTGGAATAAGTGTTGACCTATAAAGTTGACAGACAGGATCCTGGGTCTCAGAGAAGTCTGGGACTGTCTCAGGTCACAAAGCAGTGGGAAGCAGAACTGGACATCCATGGTGGCCCTTCAAACTGTGTCTACTGTTCTATGACTCCTTCTCCAATCACCTATTTGTCACTAAAAAGAGTTCACTTAAGAACCAGCTGGGCATATAATAATAGCTTAAGAAGAGATTCAGATCATTAGAAGAACTAAACAGGTACCCTGCTCTATGAAAGCCTAGCCCCACTCTTTCACTAGTGTGGGTTTGCGATGAGGATCTCTCTGACTCTCTCCCATCAAGACCGTCTCTTGGAAGGCCAGACTCTTCATGGACCAGTGTTAGAGAGCCATTTCCATTGACCACTCCTTGGGAAGCAGAGCACAGTCCAGGGAGATGCTGAGTTCTACAGTCACTTCGACAACTTGCTTCAGGAATAATTCAAATTTAGCCGAGAAAGAGCAGTTAGACATGCTTGTCCTTGTACTGCAGTTGTGCTTGGTGTCCGGGGAGTTAAAATTTTTAGACGGTTTTTCTTTGTGCTTGAGGGGAATCATTCTAAAAATGTCCCCTGGGGATTCTTTGACAGAAGATGCCAAATGCAAGAGAAGGGACGCAGTGCATTTTATAAATTAAAAAAGAATCTCCTTTATGATCTTCCCATCCTCCTCAAATCAAGAATGAGTCACGAGTTTTCCTCATGAAATCCATGTGTTGTCCCGTGTGAGGGTTAGGGAAACAACACCAGCACTGGCTAAGGCTTACTGCTCAACGCAAAGGGCACGTGCGTTTCTACATTTTTACATCTGAAATAAATATTTTTCCCACCCAAGTTATAAATTTAGGAGTTTCCCATTTTCAACCTGTTACCTGTATTCCTCTGCCTTCTCCCTGTGCACACACAGTCCTTCCTAAGATCAGTGACACACATGTCACTAAATAGCCTACAGCTTTGTGGAATAACATAATAAACCCCTCCCAATGGACACGTGTGCGTATTTGATGGAATCCTTAATTTTGGCAGCCCAGCTCAGCCATGATCTGAGGACAAACTACATCAACATGAACCTAGTAAACGCTTCTAAAAATTGCAAATAAATTATATTCAAAATCTCTTAAGGAAGACAATACATATCTCCTCTGAGAGAAAAACTAAAAACTCAAAGTTCCCTGATTTTTCATAGAGGAAACTGAGAATTTCATTTTCTCCTAATACCTGTTATTGTTTGGAACGTGAACCACTAAGAGAAACCGGCCTTTGCTTCCGGGAACAGAACAGGAGATGACAGAACAGCCGGTTCCCTGCACAGCACATTTTAACAAAACTGTTAGGACAAATTCAAAATAAAACCTTAGCCCAGCCTAGAATTATTAACTGGGAGAATTTTCTCCCAATACAAGAAGTGGATGGATTTTAGGGATGATTTTTTATTTTCAAACCTATTTGTATTCTAATTACTAATAGGCAGAATGATTACTTAGTTGTTTTTCAAACTTCTCCTACTTTTAAAAAATTCATGAATATTTCATGCTATTAAATGGCCTTTGAATAATTTTTATTTTCACAGTAAAATCAACTAGTTTTTAAATACTTCAATACTCTATTAGTTAAAAGCAATTATAACTCAAGAATGATTACCAATGGTCATGTAAACAGCTCATGTGTGTGTATATATATATATGCACATTTTAAAAATTAAAAATAAGCAAATTTGGAGTTTAAATTGTACTTCTTGTTTTTACACTTAGATTGTCATTGAAAAATGGGGAGCGATAAGGCACATAACAAGAGGATCACAAGAAGAAAGTTTTCTGCCCGTTATAATGCGATTATTCATGAGTTGAGATGACAGTGTTAACAACCGAACCTTTGTGGTTAAGTAACTGGACAACCTGAGGAAACAGATGCTTGCCTGGGCTTCCCCGCTTGCATTTATTTAGTCCTAACAGCAGTCCAAGTGGCACATAGCAAAACTTTGTTTAGGAACAGATGGAAAGAGAAAGGCTGATTCTGACAAACACAATAATACTTTGGTTAGTTCCCAGGCCCCCATGCAACATTCAACCAGGGTTATTACAGTGTGTGTCTATGCTCTCCTAACAGAAGTTCATAAAATGCCTTCATTTTTATTTAAAAATGCACATTTCTTTGATATGGAATAGCTTGACATCAAATGAAACACAGATATTTTACAAGGCCAAAGAGACGCTGTTTGGTTATTATTAATTATAGTTCTGTTTACAAGATTGATATATCTCTCCAAAAACAATTTAGGAGTTTGTTGTGGTCCTATGGTCTCCTTGTCATGAAAAAATAAAGGGGCAGGTAGACATCGCATATGACCAGATGACCACAGGTAGGTGATCATAATATGGTTACTGTTTTCCACCTTAGGCTCACATTATCATTGGCTCTTGATTGAGAGAAGAACAAATACTTAGCATTACTTGGCAGAAGAGTACAACTGCTCACATGCACTTCACTCACACCCAGGTATTTCTCTGTCAGCCAACAAAATATAAAACTATCTGGGAACAATAACTTAAGTCATTGACACCATGGGGGAAAGGAGGGGGCCTGCAGGACGAAGACTTGCCAGCAGCGGGGAGGGTGTGTGTGCAGGATTGAAAGGAAGGCTCTTCCCAGAACACTAGGGACTGCTTTGTTAGCATCTGAAGTCCAGACCCTGTCGGAAAACAAGGCTCATCTCAGATGGAAGCAGCTTTCAAATCAGTAAAACATGCCATTAGGCTGAAACTCTATTTGATTTACACATTGAGCATCTGTAATCCAAAAATCTGAGATACTGCAAACTCAGAAACTTTCTGAGTGCAGAGTGATACTGTAAGTGGAAAATTCTACCTCTGACCTCATGAGACAGACTGTGGTCTAAATGCAAGTGCGCCAAAATATTCTATAAAATTATCTTCAGGCTATGCGAATAAGGAGCATATATAACATAAGTTACTTTTGTATTGAGACATTTTTCCATCCCTAAGCTATTTCATTATGCATATGAAAATTTTTTTTAAGTCTGAAAAATTCTAAAGTCCCAAACTCAGAGAGATCGCAAGCATTTCAGATAAGGGATACTCAGCTTGTCCTCCACAGTACGATTTGCTTTTGATGTGTGTGTGTATGTGTGTGTGTGTGCGCACATGCACGCGTACGTGTTTTTGAGACAGGGTCTCATTATGCAGTTCAGGCTGGCTTTGAGCTCACACTGTAGCCCAGGCTGGTCTCAAACGATCCTCTTGCCTCAGCCTCCCGAGTGCTGGGATTACAGACCTGTGCCACCATGTCCATCTATGATTTGCTTTGAAAGGGAGGAAAAAAATGTAATTTTTTTCTCAGTTCTAATAAAGATTTCTCTGGTGTCTGCCAGTACACTCTGGGTTGCGGAGGGTTTGTCTCCGCGAAAGGAGGATTAGCAGTCTGCATTTAGGCAAAGAAAGGAAAGGCAGAAAGAGCCCTTGCATTTTAATTGTCTTAGTTCCAAACTCCTTACTATTTTAGAGGGACCTCACACCCTTCACACTGTGGATATATCAAACTACAGCAGAGACTCACAGGCTCATCTTGAAAACAAGTGGCAACTTTACAAGCGAGTTGAAAGACCTATCACTATGAAACCGGCCTAGTGTATTCTGTTGAGCCAAGAGTATAGCCCCTGGAAGCATTCCTGCCTCATCCTCATTTGTGAATTGGCAGACCCTACCGGTAGAGACCATCAGTGCAATCAGTATCCTGCAGCACTGTGGAGGTGGGAAAAAGAAGTCTCTGGTGGACCTTACCTTTCACAAACATGCCTGCCGATGGCATCTGTCATTTTTTCAGAGAAGGCAGTTCCTTACATTGTTTGCCTACATTCTCCAGATGGAAGGAGACCACGGTGGAATGCCTTGAAGTTAGGTGCTATTTCGCTGTTGCAGTAGGATGTCTTTTAGTGTATGAGAAAGATTTAAGCCATGGAATTATTTAAATAAGGGAAAAGGGAAAAATAATTAATCTTGGCATTCTTTCTCTTGGAAAGCATGGACATAACAGGTTCTTAAATAACAATTATTTTCCAACAATCACTTAAAGTCCATTTTTCAGGTATTTATCTTTCTTTTCATTGTGTTCCAATGTATGGTTCATGATCGAGCATAATACTTCAAGAGTTACCCGTGAAAGCTGAAGAACACTGAAATATCAAACAGTGTACTATGAAGCTTATACACATTGGTGTAACCGTAACAGGACAATTGTCTACATAATACATGGATCCGGCTGTTGTTTCCAGAGGTGGTGAGAACTGTGCTTTCTACTAGTGAGTCATCTATAACACATTTAAAACGTTTTGGAATATTTTGTAAATTAATTATAATTTATCATGTGATATATGAAATTGTATTTATAGTCCATAAATTATATAATTTATGATACTTCAATATAAACATGACTTCTGAATTTAACTATAGGTACAAAAATTGCATTCACAATTCTAGTTGGTACTGTTTCTTTGAAATGAATGAAAGGGAATCTAACAATTACAATGACCCAAGAAAATAGACTAATTTGATCACACTGTGTTTAGGACAAAACTTGTGAAGATACTGATTATAGACACATATTTATTGATTTGTTGAAATAAAAGAAAAACAGTAAGAATTTGGAATACATGCGTAATCACTCGTAAATTATGCACATTTCATTTTATTATTTAGCAAGTGCTGCTGCTCCATAGCTTAATGTTTAATCTTGTGCATTAATAATTAAGCTCATTCTTAATTTATATTTGGCAGATTTTCAGCCATATATACAAGTGGTATAAATAGTATTTACTTTCTAAAACTTTTTTACTTTTGTGGGTATATTTATCAAGCTTGGAGAATGAATATGTTAAGACATATTTCACTTAACTTGTAAGATTGATGTATGACTTTTAAATATTTAAATATGGTACATGAACCTCTATCTGTATTCCTGGGCCAAAACCTCAGAAATATCTGCAGAAATATATGTGCATAAGGATGTATACTTCCAAAATAGTTTTGCCTATTATCAAAGAGTGTACCAGTGGATAATGTTCTGTTCTATTAAATATTTATCTACTATCTTTGCAGCACCTTAGAAACACAGATTTGTAAATGCTGTGTAGTAAACAGATTATGATATCTAAGAGACGTACATAATTGAACAATAACCATTTGGAAGGTCATACACCCATAGTTCATGTTGACATCAGTGGGATCTGCTACATAAGTCTTGGGACACAGTCGTTCTATTAGGCCTCACTCAATAATTCAACCTTGGCTTTTAATTGGATTCTCACACAGCTGTCAGCTCAGCTATAGACACAGGTAACTGATGAAGCCTGGGTTTCTACGTTTAAATCCTTCGTAGTCATAAAATATAAGTGGCCTATGGCAATAAAATAGTGCCTGGGTTTGCTGAAGTATAATTTACTTTTTCTAGTGTCTGACTGGTTTTGTTTTGTTCTTTCTCCTTCCAGTTCAGACACTGGATATTGGTGTCTCTTTGGAATTTGCAAGAAAACTAAAATCCCCTTTTTTTTTGTTGAATCATCACAAGCTAGGATAATAGTCAATGATTTGTTTCTGTCTTGATATTCAAAAAGAGCAATTAATATGTCCAGTGTTTACCAAAACAGAGTAAATCAAATTTATCTGAGTTTATTTAGAGAACAGTAAGAAAAGAGGTTCCATAGCAGGACTGTCAGAAACTGTGGAGTTCTAAGGAATGAACAAGAAGTGAGGATTCCATCTTCGCAGCTCTCTGAATCGAGGTGAACAACTGCACTATACCTTCTTAGGATTCAAGCTATCTTTTGCAAAAGTTGGACATGGGATGTGATCACTGATTTCTACATGAAGTTCTTGTTTCTTCCCTGGTCATTACGATTGCTATAGTTAGTGTCTCTGCTGCAACTATTTGAGCAAAAGAATGAGAAAGGCACAAGACCATCTGTGCATTTTCAGACTACTGCAATAATTCTGTCTTGAATCTGTTGTGTTGAAACAAACAGTTTATTGCAGAGAAGCTTGATTTTCCCAGGTAAAAATATCTTTGACTTTACATCACTCACCCCAAACCAGCGTCTTCGAAGAGCTGAGTGGCATTTAGTTAAACACAATCTAAGAGACTCAGGAAAACACTAGCACTTTAAAAGCTGTGCGGAGCAGTAGTTCTATCGCTCAGGATCCACTGTGTGGAATAAGTTTGATTATTCTAGTAGATGAAGTATTTTTAATTTATTTGCCAAGGGTCTTAAAAATCCTACTAGTAGAAGCACTGCTGAGGGATGTTTGGTAGAGTTACTATGTACAAGAGGCATCAAAATGTCAACACAAAACACCTCTATAACCGAAACAAGATGAGAGAGGGAAGCAGAAGGCTCCGGGGGAAGGAGGACAAGGAAGCTGGCCCAGGTGCTGGTTAGTGTCTTCTAGGGAGGATGAGGGGTTCTGAGGGGAAACTGGCAAAGGAAACATTCCGCAGCTTCACTTAGGGTCTAGCCTAATTACCAAGCGATCTGAGGGAGCCATTATAGGCTGAATAAGCTTGGTCGGAACTGAGTATACCTATGGACATTTGGAATTTTCTTGGCTAACCAAATTGTCACAGGAGAAATTCATGAGCAGAGGTGATATCTCACTGAAATATGAGAAATTCTAGGCATTTCAGTTGGAAATTCAATTAACTGCTCCAAAGTGGACAGTAGTGTTTATCTGAGGCATTTATGTCAAATAGCTTAAATATCTGCAGACATGATTAATTAATAAAGGAAAGTAAGTCATTCTGCAGCTAATTAAAATTTACTCTGAAACATAATTCCTGGAATTCTTTAAAGGACAGATTAGGTTAATTAAGTATTCACCGTAATGGGAGCTAAACAGAGACACTATCTAGAGCAAATTCAAGGCAGAAAGAGTGATTCTGTAGAAGGCAGCACTTGTGGAGTGCGCTGATGTGGCATGATTTGGGGTGCAAGAGACAGAAAATAAGGGAGAGTCGGGTTGGTGGCGGATTAGGGAAGCAGAAAGGACAGATCCGATCAGAGCAGATTCAGCCTGCAGCAGAGCTGGGAGCTGGCAGAGAGACAAAAAACAGTGGGATAAGTGCTGAGGCCCTGTCAAAGATGTCCCAAGTTACAGCCTGGGAAGCAGACTTACATCTAAAACCAGTGGCTGTCATTCGCTCTGTGACAAATGCAGGGCTCCTAAATTCTGCAGAACACCCTTTGTTTGCCATTAGATTTACTGAGCTATGCCTTAGCACAGTGGCTTTCGCTGGGAGCACCTTTAAGGCACTGCTCAGTTTTCCCTTTTACCGACTACCCAGCTCCTTGCTTCTCTTGAGTTACCAACTTTTTCTGTCTTTTCCTTCCTTCCTTCCTTCCTTCCTTCTTCCCTTCTTTCCTTCCTTCTTCCCTTCCTTCCTTCCTTCCTTTACTTCGTTTAGATGAAAAGCCTTTAGTTTTGTACGTGTTCTGATACTGCTTGAGCGTGGTCTATTTTTGGATAATAAAGCTCTTTAGTCACCATTAGTAGCTGCTCCTTCTATACAGAGTGATGTCATTTCTTACTTCTTCTTCTTTTAACAATTGTGTCTCTTAAGCACTCGCTCCACCTAAACACCCATGTGCCCAGCTGTCTCCTCCATACACTGCCACCACCTCCCTTACACACAGATCAGCAACTGCCCTGTTCGCATCTCTTTCTTCAGACACTGAGAACAGAAAGGAACCCCAGTCAGCCCACATTCAAAGCTGGATTTTGACTCACATTCTGAAGGAACCTGCCCAAGAAACCAACCTCCCCATGTACAGCACATAAGCCAGAGAGGCAGGCTGCCGTCAGCCGAACAAGCAGGAGGCCACACTGCTACATCTCGTGACAATCCTGGAAGCAAAACATGAACTTTTGCAACAATCAGGTCCACAGGCCACATGCTGATTTATAACTGACAGCTTCCCTAACGTTCTTCCCTGCTACTTAGTGCAAACCAGCCAAAGCCAAATTGGAATCCCTGTCATCACCTCCGAAGGTGACCGCGAACCAGTGAGAGCTCTTAATGATGCAAACAGCCCCTTGTGACAGGAGTGCCTGCCTCAGGTTCACCACCACTGACCTAGGATTTCCTGCTCCCAGGTATGTGCCTCCATCCCTTGTTTCCACTACCAAGCTTTCCTTGAGCCTCCTGCCGGGAATCGCTGCCAAACAAGAGGTGGGATCCTGGCTTTTACTACAGCAAATTTTGAATCAGTGACCTTTGCTTTTTCCATTTGCTTGGTCAACTTTTCTTTCCAATGTTTTTCTTCTCCACTTTCTCTCTTCATGTTACATATTGGAGTCCTCAAAACAAAAACTAGCAAAGATAAGTGTACTTAATTTCACCTTCAATGATTTTATTTCCCTTTAGTGTCTAAAGCTATTTAGTAATAGTTGCTATTGTCACTCTGCTTTTTCAATTCTCTTTTTCGCTTAGCTTTGCATCATTTTATGATTAACTTTAAGATGTTATGTCCTTTCGAACTAGCAAAGAAGCAACGAAGGAAAAGGAAATTTCACAGGGAAAAAACTTTCCAAAGAAATTTAGATCCAGGACAACCCCATCAAAACACCAACGACATTCTCCACACAAGTAGACAAACAATCCTAAAGTTCACATGGAAACACAGTGATCCTGAGCAGTCAAAGTAATGCTGAATAAAAAGAGCGAACTTAAAGGCATCAGAACACCTGATTCAAGACATATTCTAGAGCCATAGTAACTACAACAGGACGAAAAAAGATAGATAGTAACTACAATAGTCTAAAAACAGACAGGCCAGTGGGACCCAATGGAAAACCCAGAAGTAAACACACACGCTCCAGATAAGTGATTCTCAACAAAGAGGCTAAAACCATACATAGAAGGAAGGATAACACCGTCAGTAAATGGTATTCAGAGAACCATGTATCTCCACACAGAAGATTGAAACTTGACATTAGGTCTCAGACTGTACAACTCCAAATAGATCAAAGACCTGATATAAAACCAGAAACTCCGAAATTGTTAGAAGAAAACACAGCAGAAATAGTTCAAGACTCCGCAATAGGCAATGACTTTCTTTTTCTTTCTTATTTTTTTTATAACCTCAAAAGCACAGAAGACAAAAGCAAAAAGAGACAAAAGGGATTACATCAAACTAAAAGGTCCTATACTGCTCTGGAAACAACAGACTGAACAACCTACAGACAAAGAAAATATGTATGCCAACTGTTTATCTGACAGAGGAGTAGTAACAAAATACCTAAGAAGTTCAGAATACTTAACAATAAAAGCAATCCAGTTTCAAAATGAGTGATCTAAATAAACACTTCACAGAAGAAGCAATACAAAGGCTGACAAACACATTGAAAAAAATTCATTATCAGTAGCCATCAGGAAAATCCAAGTTGAAATCACAATGAGATATCATCTCACTGCAGTTAGAGTAGCTATCAATAAACAACGACAACCACAAACGTCATGGATGGTGTTAAGGAAAGTCAAATTTCAAACGCTGTTGGTGGGCATAGTGTAGCCACTATGAACAACGTACAGATTCCTCAAAAAACTGAAAAAAATCTACCCTGTAACCCAGTTATTATATAATATATATACGCATATACTTTCCAAAGGATATGAAATCAACATACCAAAGAGTCATGCATACCTATGTTTATTGTGAAACTACTCAAAATAAAAAGATATAAAATTAACCTAGATGCCCATAAACAAACAGATAAATGAGTGTGAAGAAAATGTGATGTATACACAGTGGAATGTTACTCTGTCATAAAAAAGAACAGAATCCTGTCATTTGAATCGAAGTGGATGGAACTGGAATATATTATATTATGGCAAGTGAAATAAACTAGACATGGTACTGCATGTTTTCTCTTCTACAGGAAAGCTAAAAAATGTCAACCTGAATTTAGAACAGTGGTCAGGAGAGATTGAGAAAGGTATTGGTGGGTGAGGGCCTTGGACAAAAGGAGAGTGGATTTGATCAGTGCATGTGTGGGTGGAAATATCACACGGAACCCAAATAGGATCATACCAAGTTTAAAATGTTCTGCGTAGCAAAGGAGACAAAATTGCTTTCACTTATTCCTCAGACAGAGCCTAACATCTAGAATATATGAAGAACTCAAGAGAAAAATATGTCCCAGGAATTAAAAGAACCAATCATAAAGTGGGCAAATGAAATGAACAGGCACTTCTCAGGAGTATTTTTAAATGGTCAGTAAATACATAAAAAAGGTCAACATCTCTGGCAAGTAGAGAAATGAAAATTAAAACAACACTGAGCCGCCATCTTAATTCAGGAAGAATAGCTACCATCAAGAAATAACATTTATAACAAATACTGGTGAGGCTGCAGGGAAAAGAAGTCTTTCTACATTGTTAGTGGGAAGTAAACTAGTACAACCATGTGGAAATCACTATACAGATGCCGTAAAAACTAAAAACATAAATTCCATACCACCACGGTTTTCTTTTTCTTGGTGTCTCCCCCAGAGAGATAAAAATATCTTATTACATCATTATATGCATATTCATGTTTATAACAGCACTGTTCATAATAGCAAAATCTTGGAAGCGATCTATATGTCCTATGTCCATCCACAGATGCATGCATAAGGAAAATGTTGCATTTGTACATAATACAGTACTGCTCTGCCATAATACAGTACTACTCTGCCATAAGGATGGACAAACTTGAGTCACCTTTAGGCAAATGAATGTACTCTGACATAACAGTAAGTGAAATAAATCACACATACTAGCTTAAATGTCCCATGTTTTCTCTTATGTGAGAATCTCCAAATATAAACCAAAAAGAAAAATAGAAATAGAGAGATATTTTGCAAAATAAAACTGAACTAAGAGATGGAGGAAAGGGGAAAGACGAAGGGAAGCAGACAAAGAAAAAGTGATTCAAATGTGTTATGTGCCTACATCAGCTAACCAGGAGGAATGTAATCACGTATCACAAACATATACCAATAAACTGAAAAAATAAAGTAAAATATAATTTTTTAGAAGAATACAATTTGCTGATTTTCTAAGTGGAAGATACAAAAGGAAGGCTGAAAGTTAAATATAACTGTGATATCTGAAAGACAAATGATAAAAAAATAGTTGCACTTTTAAAAGTCAAAAGTAGGAACCTAGAGAAAGGGCTTTGTAACAAATGCCAGTTGTCC
Organism: Dolichotis patagonum; assembly: GCA_004027295.1. NCBI lineage: Eukaryota > Metazoa > Chordata > Mammalia > Rodentia > Caviidae > Dolichotis > Dolichotis patagonum. The sequence continues at coordinate 44,406 of PVJX010009522.1, forward strand.
AACAAAATACTTGCCTTCCATTTTTCACACAGACAGAACCTATGCTCCAGACTCGTTTGCTCATAGATACAGTCATGGTCCCAGTGACCCACTGATCATAGGACAACAGGTTCGCGTCAGCATGCTGTGTGTGTCCTGGGTCAGGGCCCTGCAGGCAGAACTTGGCACCTCTTCCTCCTTTTCAAGCCAAGAGAGTGCTATGCAGAATGACCTGAAATCCAGGTGTTGATAATGAATGAATAACCATCAGCAAAATGGAGCAGCTATTCTGTTTTTGTTTTTGTTTCACCTGCAAGAACCAAGCTTTATGCTCCCACAGTGAATCATTTGGGAGTTTCTTGTCAAAGCAGTTAACATCAGCTAAAGTCTGGAAGTTGAATCACACACTTAAACAGTCATTGCAGTGTTGGAAGACAACGCATTCCAGGATGGCCTCCCTTGGATATTTAAGTTCCTTAAGTAAAGTGGCCCAATTTGTATTTGCATTTAACCTATTTACATCCTATTGTGTGAGATAAATGCTATGTGACCAGTTGCTGTACTATATTAATTAGGGGATAATGACAAGAAAACAAACATGCATTTGTTTTGTACACATATAATTATTTTATCTGAATACTGTCACCCATAAGTAGTTTGTTATGGAGAGTTGATTGTGTTATTGGAAGAATGCAATATTACTGGAGTATCTGTGACATTCCCGACATTACGATAGACTCCAAGAATGTAAACCTGATCATTCATGGAACCCTTTGCAAGAGACGCACACTGGAATGATTAGATACAATACACAACGTGAGCAAAAGTGCAGCAGAGTGAGATGGAAAAAGCTGAGGAACATCATGCAGGAAATGCCCAACTCCTGAAAGAGTGGGGAGAGAACCATGGTGGGGGGACTCCACCACTGTAAGCCTTCGAGCGTCACATAAATGATGTTTAGAAGGTTGCTAGTGGTCAGGACGTTAGCAGAATCAAAACTGGAAAGTGCGAGTTGGGTGTGGTAGCACACACCTGTGGTCCTAACTACTGAGGTCAGCGAAGGAGGATAAATTGAGCCTAGAACTAGTAAGACCAGCTAAACTAGCCTGGACAATATAGTGAAAGGAGAGGAAGAGTGGAGTCACAGCGTTGTGAAATACAGAGCATTGACCTGCATGGACGCCAAGCAGACCTCAGAAGTGATTTTTGGAGCACATTATCTGAAGCACAAACCCCCTGTGAAGCCTCCCAGGCATGTGAGATCTATCCATTCTTTCTAGGAGTAACCAGAGGGCAGGTAATTTATTGTTGCAAACAAAGGTCAACACTCTTCTGAACACACCTAAATTTAGAAACATTTCTGTTCATACTGAGTAAAAGTTATGGACACATGTCATAGTGAGAATGATTAATTCACACTTGGTCCATTGTTATAAATAACACAGAGAGCTGTTGACAACAATGCCAATACCTCTAAACTTCCGGAAAGAAAAAAAAAGCACAATTGAATCATCGTTACCACAGTTAGTCTCTTTACTGGCCTTTTTCTTCAGAACCTATTTAGTGCCACGTCTATCATCAGGGTCTCCACAGTATACTCATTAACAATTTCTGTGGGGCCCTGAGCTCCGTTGTTTGCATGAACAGATGCAAAACCCCATGAGGGCCAGAGCTTCTAGGTTCTATGCCAGCAGAACCCTCTGGGATTTTCTCAACTCCAGCTGTACTTCTATGCAGCTCTAAAGGAGTGGGGGCTAGAACTAATTCCTGAAGACATCACTGATGGTGAGCGTGCTGATGCCCAGGTGTCGCCTTAAGGGGAAGGCCAACTGCTCTGCACCTGCTCTGAACTCAGCAGTTATTTGCCATGAAATAACCTTTGGATGACAGCTGTCAATTGTTTTAGTGTTACTATGACAACAGTGTTTAACATTTTACAAACTAACACGAAACATTTGTATGTATTTATGAGATCTATTTCTGTAAATATAGATGTATTTATATTTATATATATTTACAGAAATAGATCTCATATGTATCATATATATATATATATATATATATATATATATATATATATGATGCAGCGATCAAATCAGAGTATTTAGCATTTCCATCTCCTCCACCAGAAATATTATCAAGTCTGCATGCTTCACTCTTCTCTAGTTATTTTAACATGTGAACTTAAGTCGCTGTAGGTTACACCTGCCTGTTTTGCGCTGTTCGACCTTAGAACTACCCCACTCCCAGTTATCTTAGAACCCCACTCCCAGTTATCTTTGAAAGCTGGAGAAGATTACATACAAACAGAGAGTGAAATAGAGGTATCTAGTGGACAGAACAACAGGAAAGGGGAGCTGGAGAAAGGGTGGATAAGGAACAGCCACCCAGCTCTGACTGATCCCCCCTTTCCTCACTCCTTCTCTGCAGTCATGCACCTGTATAGTGACACATCAGCCAGTAGCAGGCCTCATACAGTACTGCTGCTGTACCAGATTTCCTCTTCCTGACAATCTTGGGTGTGGGGGAACAGTCTGATGATTGCATACAGACAAAAGACCTACCAGAACATTCCTTCCTCAGTGCTGTTCAGCAGTGCATGGCTGCAGGTCGTGTCCCAGGAAAGGAACTTTACATGCCTTCAACAACTCATGACACCATATGCACATAAATGTTCGTGTTTTTGTCATGGAGGTTAAAACTGAAGATTTTCAGAACCACATTAACATTTCAGTTTTAAAGACTTACAAACTATGCAAAAATTAATGAACCCTAACAGTGGTAGAAAATAAAGCTTGCTTATGTTTTCTACTTGCCACATATCTATCTTTTACGGCACAATTTAGCTGCTGAAAAATAGCTAAGAAAGAAAGAAAGACAGACAGACAGAAACAAAGAGAAAAAGAAAAAAAATGAGCAAATGACTAACGGCTCCAGAGCAGGTCAAGATACATAAAATTTATATATTTAAAAATTGTATTTAGTTTATCTGGGCTACATTCAGAAGTAACTTACTGTGTTACTTTCTCAGTGCTGAGGCAAAATACCCAACACTCACAAGTTAAGGCAGGAATGGTTTGTTTGACTGTCAGTTGATGCAGGTTCCAGTTTGCAATCGCGCTGCAGCAAGACTGAGTGGCAGAGAGGCATCACAGGGAGAAACAGCTCATGGTGGGAAGAAGGCAGCCAAGCAAGCAAGGGACAGCTGCAGCTCTTTCTGCCCTTATATCTTATCCAGGTCACCTCCCTCTAGGGTGAGTAGCACTTACATCATTAACCCTAGCGCCTTTAATTCCAACACTGCACCATGAATCAATCCCAGCAGCACACTCTAGATCCAGCCACCTTTGAAGAAGCCCCACCTATAACCATATGAAGCTTTGGGGGATGTCTAGATGCAAGACATAACATTTACGTTTATTTCCCATCTAACTATAATTATTCGGTTCCTGTCAGTTGTGCTGGCATCAATTAGCTTGGGGGCTGCACACCCTAAATCACCAAATTCAAACCGAAGGGAACACTTAGAGAATGCAACAGAGTACTGAGTCATTAAGAAAAGATTCCCAGGGTTGGGTTTCAGCTAGGGCCCTACCCTCTAGTCCTCCCGAGGCAATGAAAATGTATAAAGGGACGTTTGGAAAATACAAATGAAGGGACTTGGAATCATGTTCCTTCAGCTATCTGTGAACTTACATAGAATAACTTATTACTTGACAGGAATGAAAATCCCTCACAACCTCCATTTCCTCTTCTAATAAAATGGCCCACTCAAGGGTCATAGAGTGAACGACAGGACGTAATGGCAGGAAAAACAATTAGCACGCGGCTAAGCATAGTAAGTGCACAAGTGTTGACACTGTTACTCACATATTGATTGCCTACCTAATCACTTTTGTTGTTTGTTTTTCTGCTGAGAATTGAACCTAGGGCCGTAGGCATGCTAAGCATATGCTCTAATGCTGAGCTGCATTCCGAGATCCATCTCTTTTTTGGAGAGAAGATCATACTTTTTTGATAGGTATGTATTAAATATCTGTTGAATAAAGACACTCATTGTATAGTGTTATTATCTATTAGGTTTACCCACCAAGTATTAAAGTATTTATGCTGCACAATTAAAAGTACCAGCATCAGTTGTAAATATTCTTTTCTTTTTGATGATAATCTTTTCAACATTGTACATTAAGACTTACAATGCTAGTTTTGTATTTATTTGCTGTTAGGATAGAAAAAAGTCTTTTTAAACTTAGTACCTTGTAAAGTTCTCATCTGTTAGATCTCAACTAAAATGCTATTAATATGGCATAATTTTTCTCAAAATTAAAATTAATGACTGATTTATAGAGGATCTTGTTACTCCATTTTAATCTCATGAAGATAAAATTATAATGTACTTATGATGAAAAAACCAATATACTTGTTTCCTATTTCAACAATGTTTTTTCAGTTGTATACTGTCCATTATCTGTGGTAATGAAGGTCCAAAATAGGGCATAGCTAAATGGTTATTTTTTCCAATTAAGCTCTAAATCTTTCATTTCCATTAATTTCCTCACCTCCTCTTTTAATACTTAACTAGTACTCTTATTCTAAAGTAACACTATTTCAAAGAGAAATTGAGGTTTCTCCATTTGGTTATCACTGAACTATCTAGAAGGCTGACATTTTACGAGATTCCTCTTTTTCCTAGAAATCTCTACCACATGCATGTCTTGATTATTTTTCTGGCTGCTGAGACAAAACATTCCACACTCAAAGAAAGGCTTATTTAAATCCTAGTTTGCAGAGGTCTGAGTTCATAGTTGGCTGGGTCCGAGGCAGGGTTGCAATGGCAGAGGGGCATCACACAGGAGAAACACTTCATGGTAGGCAGAAAGCAGCAAGGCAACCAGCAGGAAGATAAAAGAAACCCCTTTTCTGTCCCTTATATCTTATCCAGCATATCCATTCTTAGGGGTAGCAGTCTTAGGGGTAGTACTAATACAGTAACCACACACCCTTTATCCCAGCATTGCACATTCCAGATCTAATCGCCTCTGAAAAGCTCCATCTATGACTCCCCGAGGCTTTACAGCAAAATCTAGATACAAGTTGTAAGCAATACACTGTGAGAAACACTGCAATGTGAGGCAAAGGGGGAAGAGTTTCCTAGATGGGTGTGATCTTAAGCATAGAGGGGTGAGATCATGCATCAGATTATTAATGTTCTGAAAATTGAAATGGTCATTATAAAAACAATAAAGCTATATTGCCAAACTGAAAAAAAATAGCAAAGTAAAATTTCATATACCTACCCAACTATCACAACTCTTGTCAACATGTGGGTTACAATTTAATGCTTTAGTTAATTTTTAAAATTTATTTGTTACACAGCATGTGACTGTTTTTAGTAAGTATCTTTGCTGAGGATTATTTCAGCAACTCATTTGCATTAACTCTACTAATAACTGGTTCTGTGACCTCCAGAGAGATACTCAAGTTTTTCTGGATTTCTTTACTTGTGAAATGAGAATAATAATAACATCAAACTCATCCCATAGTGTTGTTGGGGAAAGCAAAACATGTGAAGATAGTCTTCACAAATTTTACGGTGGCCCATAAATACAAATTATTAGCATTAGTTTCCTCGTGTGATGAAATTTTGTTTTATTTGCAACACCTGGTAGAAATCAGATGCCTGTTATATCTTATAGTAATCTATACATTTTTTTGTTCCCTACCATGAGTTATCCTACTTAGCCTCTATTTTTATCTGAGCTTCTGAACTATAATTTTTAGTTCTGTTATGGTTTATGTCTAGATGTCTCCTCAAAGCCTTATGGCATGCATAATGTGTGTGGGGGGTTCCAACGTGACTGAATTGGGGCCTGTGGATGTGGATTAAAAGTGTTACACTACACCTGGGGGTGTGGATCACGGAAGCCCCACCCTGGGTGTGGTAGCACCAATCAAGGGAGAGAGGGAAGGCAGGCTGCTGCTTGTCTTTGTTGCCTTCTGCATGCCATGAACTATTTCTCATCTGTTATGCTCCTCTGCTATACTGCCCTGCCTTGGAGCCAGCCAATCATGGACTGATATCTCTTTAAACTATGTACTGAAATAAACTTTTCCCTCCTTTAACTTGTTGGTGTCAGGTATTTTGTGATAAATGTAACTAAGTCATTTTCCTTTACCCATTTAATATCATCACCATTCTATGCTCTAGTTATACTAAAACCTTAAAAAGTCATCTAAATTCTTTCTCTGTTCTAGCAGTTATTAAAATATCACCTGATCTTTGATACTTTCCCTGCACAATGCGAACAATGAAAAATTTGTTTTGACAGTCGCTGGTGCACAAAAAACCCTGTGATCCTTTCACCCCAGACCACACACCACATGTAATTTATCCCACAGCTGGGTGATACTAATAATAGTTATACATGATAACCACTTTTTGCTGTGCTTTCTGCCTGGATTGAATTAGAAAAGAAGAAAACGAAGAAGCTACGTCTCTTTAAGAAGATCAAACCTACCCGCACTAGGGTGAGGAATGGAGGGTCGCACTGGTCACTACCCCACAGAGACTCACAGCTTCCTGATACTTTAATAGCAATACACAGTCATACCATCCTGAAGAGCAAAAACCTTTCATTTCTGATCTTATGTTTGAGCAAATTGCTTTTTCCTCGCTCTCCATGTATCACTTGTATTTGATAGTAGTTGAAGCTGACCCGCGACTTTGACTTTTTTGAAGGTATATTGAATTTCTATCTTCTCTCAAAGGGCTGAGCACGCCTCCTTTCTCTGCGCCTTATCATTAGCAAATGTCATGGGCATTCTTTCTGCTCTATTATGCTATTTGTGGATGAATTCTATGTCCACCTTGACTGAGGACCTTTAAATCCAGCCAATCTGGGGCCACATGATGTGCTGAGACACAGCAGCCACTGCCGAATTCTGAGGTGGTTCTGTGCCTCTCTCCTCCTCATTCTGCACTCTCCGACTTCCTGTTCAGTTTACCTGTGTCCACTCCCATGCTGGTCTCATCACACTAGACCATCAGACCTTTATTTTGTGTTCATTTTTTTGCACTTGGCTTTAATTACTACTCCTCCTTCCCTGTCTAAGGAACTCCTGCTATCTTTTAAGTCTGGCTCTAACTTGCAGAACACCACTGCTGTGGGATTCGCTGCTGGGGTGAGTGTACCATCAGATCAGTGTTGGAGCCATGAGGAGGAACTCTGCTTTTTGGCATAAATCACAGTTGCCTTCAGCTGGCATGAAGGCGATGCCAAATTTGGCCCTTGAAGTAGGCACATCTGATGCATGCTTTCAAGCAATTTTCTAGTCCCTTCTCCTTGTAAGTTGGAAAACTCTCACCAAGATTGAGATCTGCTGGGCATCCTTCCCTATGAGAGTTTTGTTCTATTACATCACAAGACTGGCATGCCCACCAGGAATTCAGTTCTGGAATCTGATGCATCTGCCAGCACAGAAGCCCTACTTGCTTGGTGGGAGAGGGTGCAGACTGGCTGACAGTAGAATATGCAAGCATATTTCCTGTAGTGACTGTGAACAGACTGGTCAGAAGAGGCACTTTAAAGTCATAATTGAAGACAATGCAAAAGGTCTATGGAGTTTTGAAAGGAGCTACAGCAAATGAAACCAGCTGGCATTTAGCAATTAGAAGGGACATTTTTGTTTTGTTTCATTTGGTTTTGTTTGTTTGTTTGTTTGTTAGAAAGGCTTCAGGTTCTTCACATATATCACCAGGTCTTAAATTTATGTCTCCTAAAGCAAATGTAAACCCTGTATGTGACATAAGTATCTAGAAATATTTTGTCTTATGTGCTACACAGACAGAAACCTTAGTGTAGTGAAGAGTGATGATCACTTTTCTGCCTTGCAATTCACAATTCAAGTTTGCACTCCATCTGCATGGCAGCTAATTGTTTAGATAACACTTTCTGTCTTAATGGCAAGTTGCAAACTATGAAAATAACATTCCTTTTGTATGGTTATTTAGTGAAAATTACAAAGCTAATGAAATTGACACAATTTCATATATTAAGGTACTAATTGTGGCGGAAATATTGACTTTAACACTTTAAGATTAGGGAGCTAAACACAATGGAAAATAATTATAGTGATTGTTTCATTACCCTACAGATGTTAGGTAAGGTTTATTTGCTCATCTATTGGTTTACTACTCAGCACGTGTTTCTTGAGGACTCTTATGTTTCAGGCACTGTCCTGGGCATTAAAATATAAAACAGTGAACAGAATATAAAAGATAGCTGTTTTATTAAGGCTATGTTTTGGAAAAGAAAGATAAAACAATAAAACCTCAAACAAAAAAATCTGCCAAAAGGTGCCAAAAGCAAAGTAGAACTATAGGATGACGGAAACCAAGGATGGTAAGAGATACTGCTTTAAGTGCAAATAAAGTGAGGAAATGATCTGAGGTGGCACGTGGGGAAATCTGCAGCCAGCTGTGCCAGGTACAGAGCATGACTGCTGTGTTCCAGTGACAAGGTTACCTAGACTAGCAGGAGTCATTTGAGCCAGAGAGAGATGCCTAAATGATGAGAGGCAGATCATATAGTACCACAGGACCGTGTCTCAACCTTTAGTCCTGTTCTGAATGATAAAAAATATCTGCCTTTAAAATAACTTGCACATGGAGTTTCCCCTGGCCTTCACTGTGTTGTAATGTTGTCTTTCCTAATTTCAATCAATAAGTGAGAAGCGACTTTAGTGAGCCTTCAGTGTTTCTGTAGTCCTGAGTGTGACTTGACAGCTGTAGATGACTGCAGTTAGCTAAGAGATTGTTTCAGAAAAGTGCTTGACGCTTCAGTCTGTATCAGAAAAGGCATCAACTGGGAATGTCACCTCTGTGTTGAGTAACTCAACAAATCACCCTGAGATGATTTGAAAGGCGAGAAGGAGAAAAAGAACGCATGATCCAAAATAGTATGAATAGCAATATAATGAAAAATGGGGAGGATTAGAGAAAGATAATTTGCAAACTGCTTTGCTATCTTTGGGTGAAAAGGTGTTTTATAAATAGCATTACAGTGATTACTTTACTATGAATTATTTACATCTGAATACAATTTCAACTCCAAAATCTTAATGACCTATTTTTGTATTTATTTGTCTTATCCTTAGCAAAGCATAACTGCTTAGCATATCTGCTGATTGCATCTGACTGTTTCTAAGAAAGAGGGTAAAGGAAGGCACAAGAAGAATGGCATCAATTCACACAAAAAAGGCATGAAGGGCTGCAGCTGGAACCTCATGTCATGGCACCAGGAACAGGGTGCAGAGTACAGATTTCAGCACTACCCATGACACCCCTCAGCAGGCTTGGAGGGGGCCGGTGACCAAGGGAGATTGTCACAGGTGAGATCCCAAGATTAAAGAATACATGTGTGCAAAAATCAGCAACAAGAGCAGGCAGCATAAAGCAGAGCAAAACACAAGGGCACAAGAGCCAGAACCACCTGCTTCCTTATTGTAGAATTCTTACACAGGTTGCTATCTCACCTTCACATTCTTCCATAGTGCTGTAACCAGTGCATGCTTGCTACCTGTGCTAAATCGCGGTTACATAACTGTCCCACTACGTGCTTGTGCTAGGCAAGTGGAGTCACATCCTCAGGTGTCCTTAGATGCTCCTGAGCTGTCAAACAGTCTGAGTGGTTCCCCACAACACCAACAACGGCCAGGACAGACGTCTACTCCTCACACTGTCCCCTCTCCTTTTACCTCTAGGGACTTGAAGCAGGGAGTCACATAAATAATTTTAAGAAGATAATTCCAGGGTTGGGAAGGGCTGAAAAGGTCAGACTGAAGACCACAAAACTCGTGGAGACTGCCAGCAGGAAGAACTGGGGTGCTCAGAGGAAGATATGGAAACAAGGGGAGGAGACGGAGTAGAATTCAGCTAATAATTCTATACAGGTCCGTGACAGAGCAAAAGGCCAGGGGTGACCTCTCCTTGTTGATTTGGGGTCTGTTTCTGTAGGAAACACCATGCTCTTGGCTTTTTGACACAGTGATCCATAGTGCTTTGGTGCATCCATCCGTTCACCCCATTTGATGACCCTGGCCAGCACCCTGAATTCCATGTACCTATCGTCATGGATAGCATGGGGTTCCAGTAACAGCTCTGCCACTTAGTTTGAGCTGCTGGATAAAGTATCAGACTCTGGCTTTACTGACTGACATTGTTTTCTAAAAGTTCAGGAGGACAGGAAATCTAAGACCAAGGTGCTGGCAGACTTAATTTTGGGGAAGAGCCACTTCCTGGCTTATAGACAGCTATCTTCCTACAGTGTCTTCACATGGGCCATTCTCATGCATTCAAGAGAAAGTCCCGGTCCATCTTTGGCTTCTTATAAAGGCACAAATCTCAGGACATGGGCCCCAATTCATGCCTTCATATAAAGTTACTATTTCCCAAAGGTCACACCTTCTAATGCCATCACACTGGGGGATAGGATTCAATGTATGAATTTTTTCAGGTACACAATCATGCAGTATATAACCATCATGGTCATTTAGTAAGATTACTGAGTCCCTATGGGCTTGTTTCCTCAGGAGTTCAATAGCAGACTAGTATCTCCTTCACATGTTTGTTGCTAGACTAATTTTGGCAATTTCTACAGAGGACTTATTCAGAGAAAGTGCTTAATAAATACTAGCATCATTGTACTTATTTCATTAATTATTTTATCATTGCCCAGCGTATTTATTTATGTCCATATGACAGCTACACGCACTTTCTCCATTAATATCATCCTGATTTAAAGTCATTTTCAAATTTATCTATGAAAGTTTTCAGATGATATCTGGGATATGGTCTTCACCTTGTTCATTAGAGTTTCCCAACTTAATGTTCTTACGACTTCTCATTTTATTAAAACTAACTCTTTCCTCTAGGACAGGGATAAAGATATTGATTATAATTTAAAGGAGATAATTTATTTTAATATACTTTTAAAAAATATCGTTTCTGCAGTGGAGAGAACGTAGAATTATCATAAACATCAAATACACCAGAAGAAAAACCCTTTGGCCTATTTTGAATTGTTTTCACTCCCCATGCCCTGTGGAGCAGTTACATGATACTTACAGAAGGAAATCTGCTCAGGTGCCTGTTTCTAAACTCTTATTAATTTCAAGCCAACTTTATTTTCAAAGGAAGATTGAAGATTTTACATGTTTGCCTGAACCTAGAGAACGAATTTAAAAGGTTGCCAAAGGTTGCCTTCCATCAATTTTGAAAGTCATGACAGTTTTATTTCTATTACTCTTCAGAAATTGAGGAATTGGCTTATGTGCAAAGGAATAAAAGAAAAGATCTTTCAGATAAATCCTGTTGGATTGATAATTATACCTGTGAAAGGAAAACAGTTCCTTTATTGGTGTAGAAAGAGGTAAAACCTGAAAGTGTTCCTGGTGTTAGCAAATGTACCTATAAGTTATGAATCATTGGAACTGATCAATCCTGGGAGCCCCAGATCATTAAATTTTTAAGAAACTTTGAGGTGATCTGGTCTAACACAACACTTTTTCTGGGGTAGGAAACTTGATTCTAGAGAAGTTCATTTTTCTCCCAAGGTCATACAATTAGTAACTTCCAGCAATAGAATTCAGGTCCTATTCTTCCCCCATAATTTATTCTACTGTTCTTTTTCTTACGTATTTGTTTTTCCTCCTTTTTCCCTATAATATCAAAGGGTTTCCTTAGTGTCTTACCTCCCCACGTAGAATGATGCAAATACTAAAACATCCTCCTTCCATTTAACAAATTCAATAAAGGCAGAACAGATTCCTGTTATCTATTTACTAGCTTAGAAGAGGTCATAATAGGTGATGAATTAGAAATGAAACCATGAAGAATATAAGGAGGAAACTGTAAAAGAAAAAGGATAGTAAAAGAAAAAGGATAGCTCGGTTAGCCAGAGAATGTGCTTCTATGAGTTAGTCGGGCAGATAAGTGAACAGATGCAAGACAAGCAAAGAGATTCACTCATGCCTTTTTTCATCAAGAATGCTCTGAGTACAACAGTGTCTGTTATTGCTTTTAGTGTGTACAGTGTGTCTCGTGGAAAAATGAAATACAAGCCCTCACGGGATTTATACTCTAGTAGGGAAGAGTCAGAAAACAAGATAAATAATGCACAGAAACCTAGATACTGATCAACATTCAAGAGGGATCCATGCAGAATGGAAGGAAATGGGACCTTCGGATACCAATTGTGTGTCTGTGTGTTTGTGTATGTGCACTGGGTGAAATTTTAGACAGGAAGATCAGAACAGGACTCACTGAAACAATCTTTTGATAAAGATCAGATGGGAATTAGGGTAGATTATGCTTATTAAGAATTTCCTATTTCTAGGTGTAATATAGCTTGTTAGAATTTAGAACTATTAATTTGTATAAGCTTTCAAGTTCTGCATTAAAAATGCCATAGAAATGACCAAACAGATCAATAGGGCTAATAATTTACATCATTACAGTGGAAGAGATAAATCAACTCCCTCAGCTCTGAATGGGTCTCCTCCTCATGTGTGTCATGCAGGGTCCCCACACATGTAAGACTGTGTCCTCTCAGAGCTCTGGGTAATGGGCTTGTTGCTAGATATATCTGAGAAAAAATTTTACCCTCACTAATTCTACTGTTGCTCTGTAACCTTAGACAGTCTTCCTTCATCTTCGGCACTTCAGCAACTCAACCAGGACAGGAGCGATGCTAAGGCCTCTTCACCCATCCTGTCATTTAATCCTCACAACTGAACTAGGAATTTCAGCCCCATCTCACAAATATGAAAGGCCATGACTAGAAGAATTAAATAACTTTCTCAAGAAGGACCTAAACCCATAATCATGGCACTAAAGCCCTGAGGGGTTAAATCCCCTCTCAGGGTATTTTTTTCCTAGGAATGTTTGTGCCACTAAAGCTCAGAAGGTACTCGGTCAACATAAATGTATTTTCTTCTCACCATGCACTGCATGGAGAATACAGTGGCCTAAAGATTCTCAGGCATTTCCCAAATATGACTGTGACCTGTTGGCTTTGCTAAACTAAACCTTTATCAGAGGTTGGTGAGTTCCTACAACTAAAAAAGTAAATAGCTGAGGGGAGAAATTTCCACTGGTGCATGTGTAGTTCATACCAATAAAAGAATGTTTGGGTTTACTCCAATGATTGCTGTCGTGTTGGCCAATGTTACTGATCTTTCTCTCTGTAGCCTAGCAAAATAATGAAGGTCAACTATAAAGGTCTATAGTAACTCTAAATTTGCCTACAAAATCCAGAGCTTAGCAGGTGAGTAGTTAATTTTTCTGGAATCCCTCTAGAATTCAACCAAAAGCTGAACTGATGGAAAAAATTGAAGAGGACACAAATAAATGGGAAGATATCACATGCTTGTGACTTGAAAGAAAAATATTGCCAGGATATCCACACTCCAAGAAATCTACCGACTTAATGCAATTCTTATCAAAATCAAACAAACATCCCTCTTCACAAGAGTAGAAAAAATAATCCTAAAATTTATACAAAACCACAAAAGACCCTGAATATTCAAAACAATTTTGAGCAAAACAAACAAATCTCAAGTCATACTATCTGACTTCAAAATATAAATCAAGATTATATTAGTCAACATAGTAGGGCCATGGCATCAACAAAGACATATAAACCACCAATACAATAGGTTGAAGGGAACAGAATAAATCCATGTGTGTGTGTGTGTGTGTGTGTGTGTGTATATATATCTATATATATATATATCTATATATATATATATAGATAGATATATAGATATATAGATATATAGAAAGAGAGAGAGAGAGAGAGAGAGAGAGAGAGAGAGAGAGAGACTAACTTTGAGCAAAGGTGAGAATACATATAGGGAAATGACAGTCTTTTTACTGAATGATGCTGAGAAAATTGAGTATCTACATGTTAAGGTTTGAGAACAGATGTACCCCTAAGGCCTCACGCAGTCACGGAGCTGCCTTTAGAAGATGGGCTTCTAGAGTTTTGTTTGACTGATGGTCCAACACTGGGATTATGGGTTGTGAATGCTATACCTGAGTCTACATACATTATAAGGGACAGAGTCTTCTGTGCATGCTCCTCCTTTTTTGGTTCTTGTTGCCTTTGCTGTTTTCCACCACCATGAATTGTTGCTCCTCTGTGACAACACTCTGCCTTGGAGCCAGCTGATTATGGACTGAAACTGCCACAAACTGTGAGCTAAATAAACATTTTCTTCCTTAATTTTCGGTGTTGGGTATTTTGTCTTAGCAACAAGAGAAAAGTAACCAACACAGTATATGTAGAAGAATGAAACTAGAGCCTTATTGTCCACCATATGCAAAACTAAACTCAAATAGATTAACAATGTAAATGTAACACCCAAAACCATAGGACCTCTACAAGAAAACATGGTGGAAATACATAGTTTAGGAAATTTTATTAGGGATGCTTCCCATTTTTTCATTTTGCTAGCTTTCTCTTTGTTCTCTCTTCTACTCTCTATTCTTTCATTTTTTGGGGGATGTTCCTCCCTCTCTTAAATCATATCTATATTTTGCATATTAAACTGTGAATAAGTGTTTATTGTGTTAACTCTTTTGATTTCCTGCTCTTTAGTTTAAAATTGGTCGTTGACTGATTTCTCTAAGTCTTCAGAAAGTTCTAGAAACTTTTTACAAATGTGTATGATGGTTTTAATCCTGCCTAGTTGGATCAGCTTTTCTGTATAGCATGTAATTATGTGCTGTGGTCTGATAGTTGGTGTCCCCTGCCAAATCCCTAAGTTTAAACCTAATATCCATACTCTAACATTAGGATATGGAGTTTTGGGGAATTGCTTAAATCATGAGGTCTCCCTCCTCATGCAGGGGATTAATCCCCCACCAAACAAGCTTTGTACAGAGCTGCTTCGCCTCTTCTTCCATCTGAGGATGAGTAAAAAGGTACTGTCTAGGAGGAACAGGGTCTCTCCAGATATCAAATGTACTCAGATTTTGATCTATGACTCCAGAATTGTGAGCAGTGAATTTCTGGTATGAGTTACTCAATCTGAATGGACAAAGATACCATGTCAACTCTGTCATGATTTATGTCACAGAATCACCCAGAAGGGAGCAGCTATCCATTGATCTCCAGATGACTGTTAACCCCACTTATCTGTCCTAATTGTCTCCTCCGATGTTCTGGCTGCAGCCCCTCTATCTTTAGTACTGATGGGCTTCTCAGACTTGCTTCATTACCCTAATTCTAAAATCTCATTTTCACTTCAGTATTCTGTCTCTTATTGGATACAATCACCTCCTATCTAACCACGAAAACTAAAATACTGAATTGTTCTGTAATCTTTCCTCAGTTTAACTCCTTATATCATCAATCACCAGTTTCTCTGATACCCTGTTCCCTAAACATTTCTCAGATTACTACTTCCTCCCTATCCAATTCCCCCTCTCTGCACTAGTCTAGTTTCCGGGACTGATTACATAACTAAACACATACTGTGACTCAAAACTCAGTGCTGTCTCCCTCAAATCCTCATGGAGCTACCAGGAGGATTAGACAAATTACAATCTGGCCATGGTAATCTTTTATTTTAAATTTTTCTGGAGGGATCACTATCTGAAGGATAAAAATCTAGCTCTGTAAAGTGATTAATGAGAACCAAATCTTAATCTCAATTTCTTTTTCCTATGGATTCCTACTTTACCCTCTAGTAGCACAAGGGCCTAGAGGTCTCTATCTAATTTCACTAAGTATCTTTTTCCTAGAAGGCTTTTAACCTGCTCTTCCCAGCTTTCATAACACTTCCAACCTCCTTGACCCACTTACCATGTTTCACTCTACTTAGATCAGGCCCTGTGAGAGAACACGTCCTTCTCCCAGTTCCTGCTCAAAATACTCAAGAGATCCCGGCCACACCCTTACCATGCTCAAATTCCTCCTTATTACAGTGACCTAGGTGCCTCTAATAGCATTCTTCTGAAAGATCATTAGGGACAGGAAATACACCCTTTGTTCATTTTCTAACCCTGGTTCCTAGAACTTCACTTGGAATGTAACAGACACTTGTTCATACCTCCCCAGTTTCAACAAAAGGTAATTTCTCTATTACCTCTCTATAATTCATGACTTCATAAACTTGCAAATAGAGCCTTTTCTTAATTTCTAAAGGTTGTCTCCCATTCACATTGTCTCATCAATGGGTTTATTTTTATGTTTAATTATGAACTTTGTGCATTGAATAATTATTCTTTAACATTATCCTTTAATTTTGGCCATTTGTTCATTTATTTATCCCATAAGCGTATATTGACAGCTTTCTTTATGCTTAAGCACCATCCTAAGTGCCAAGAATTCAAAGAC
>PVJX010009523.1:0-60777 GCA_004027295.1 Dolichotis patagonum
AGCTGTTAATTTGGCCTGAGTTTGCTTTGAGAAGGAAAGTGTGGAATAGCTTTCTATCATTAATATGTGATTGAAATTCTTAATGTGACTTTTAAGTTCCGACAACATTCTAATTAATAATTTAAAATGTTTTTCCCATTTTGATTTGATTATTTTAGCTTTGTTATTTAAAATCTAAAATGCCTCTCACTACATGCAAGCTTTTGGCAAACTCTCTGCTCCAACCACCTTAACACTTTTCAATCCAACACAATTCTAGTCAATTTAAAGATTTAGTGAAAGAGACAAACTAAACATCTCTACAATCATTATTGAAATGCTTGTCATCCAAACTACTGTGTTGAGTTAAAGGTTCTTTCTCAGTAAAATTTCTGGTGAAACACAGATGTAACCACTAGGAGATATCAACACATTCTTAGGAAATACAGTATATTTAGTGCGGTGACAGAATCGACATTTGAAACAGTTGTAACTCAACAAAAAGGAACACAAAACATAAATGGTGGATTTGGAAGTGAACTCTAAAAGGGAGTGATATTGGAAAAGATATTGCTTCATTTTTCAAGCTTTATTTCTTCAAGAAGTTTCAGTTCTCAGCCTTGCAAACAAAACTGGAGTATCTCTAACATATCTTTAAAGTGAATTTATACTTTCATCTCACGGTGCTTGAGAACGTTGTCTAAACACCTTTTATGACCCACTTGCTTACCTTTTGTTCATCAAGCTTTTCCTCATATTCTCATAAGTAAAAGCCTCCTCTGTTATTAGTAGAGAAGTCCACTGCCAGAATGATTTTTTCTAGGTTTTAGATTCACCACAATCCTCATGCCCATTACAGGTTACCCTGTTGATGTTACTGCACATGTAATTTCCGTTTCTAGTTTGATCATTTTCCATGATTAGAACTGCTCTGAAATATGCTCCTAGACTCTCTACTTTCCCAATGTTGTACTGGTACAACATGGCTTAATGAATGTAAAAGGATGGAAGAAGAAAAGGAAAGAAATAAAAAAATGAATGAAGAAAAGATTAGCAATGAGAGAAGTAAACAAAAGTATGTAGATGAAGAGGAATAAAAAGGTAAAATGAAAATATATAAAAAAATAAAATGAAAATATGACTAACTGAATCTAAAACCTAGCAAAAAACATTCTGGTAGTGGACTTCAGTTGCAAGTGTAGTTATAATAAACATAAAGTTTAAACATTGATAAAGATTTAAAATTTATAGTTAGTTTTAGGCTTTGCTCACTCTCCTTAGTATGGTTTGAGTCAGAAGTTACTTCCGTATATAAAGAGTTGCATTCATTGTTGTGTTCCTATAGCAATGTGATGAAATATGATGAGATATTGTACTATATGTTATGCACAGGGTTATAGTTTTTGTCTAGATGTACCATAAAAGGCTCAAGTGGTCATAGGTGCAGCTCTTTCAGAGATGGCTGGATCTGGAGTGTGTGATACTGGATTAGATTCATGGTGCAAAGCTGGGCCCAAGGACACTGGGATTAAGGGTGTGAGTGCTACTCGGTCCACAGAGCGGGACAAAATATAAGGGATAAAAAGATCTGTGATTGACCCTTACTGCTTGATTTTGCTGCCTTCTGCTTGCCGTGAACTGGTTCTCTTCAGCAATGCCCTTCTGGTAAGCCACCCTGCTTTGGAGCCAGCTGATTACACACTGAAACATGTACCAACTGTGAGCTAAAGAAATTTTTCCTCCTATAATTTTGAGTGTGGGGTATTTTGTCTCAGCAACAAGAAAAGTGACTAAGACATAGAGTTTAAAAAAATTATACATAACTAAAAATTTAAAAAACCCTGGTTTTAATTTTTTGGTGAATACAGTTATTGCATATCTATATATGTGTGTGACATGTACACACATACATACATAGTTTATGGTATAGTTACATAAAATATACTGCCTTTGTAATACATTTTCCTGTGTTATAATAATAGAGATATTCACAATTTTAAAATTGATTTAATTGAACTTATGATGTTATATAACTTATGATGTTATATAACACCCTAATCGTAAATGCATTATATGAAAATATAAGAGGCAGAAGGCAGAGAAATCTTTTCAGTGAAGGCTTTTATTAAACCAGCAAATTTGTCAAAAATAAATAAATAATAAAATAAAATCTCCTTATAAAATGAAAACAACCAGACTGTATGAATACGTGAATTCTATTGAATATTTTAAAAGGAATGAAAAATCAAGTCTACTAATTATAAATGGATAACACACTACAGCCAAGTAGTTTCATATAAGGAATATGAGGTTTTGGTACTGGGGCTTGAACCCAGTGTCTCTGCACTGAGCTAAACTCTAACCGTATATTTATTTTTATTTTGTGACAGTCAGTCATTAAGTTGCACAGGTTGGTCTTGAACTAGTGATCCTCCTGCTTCAAGTTTTTAAGAGTGCTAGCATTACAGGTATAAACTCGCTGACCCTGCTTAATCTCAGGAAGATTTTTGTAAAAAGAAGCAAAGGAAACCAAAATTTGTGAGTACGTAAATGATCCACTGCAGGAAAAAAACAGTCTTGAAAATGTAGATAGAAGATGAAGTCTGTTGCTATCTGATTTTAAGACGTACTATAAAGCCTTAGAAATAGATATACATATTAGCTATTATTTAATATTTCAAAAATATGTAAGAAATTATTTTGAAAGTTTTCACCATAAATGATAAACATTTGAAGAAACAAATGTTTACTCTATCATCAGGCATTACTCATATATCAATGGTATTGATGGTGAAAATATTTATGTGTTACCAGCAGCAAAATAAAATAGCACACAAAATTGCATATAGTAAATAATATTTAACAATAACAATAAATGATGATTTTGTCAATTTATGTTTTATAGGAAAGAATTGAGACTGACAAAGGAATAGACAAATTGGTATAATGAATAGATTAGGAATTGTCATCTTTATCTGTAAAAAGGCTGATATTAATTATGTTAGGCCTTTTGGGCCACATCTAAGATGTTTGTTATTTTTCCCCTCTTATTTTCCCTGCTATAACTTCCTTCCCTCATTTCTTCTCTTTTTTTTGTCATAATTAAATACATTACAAAATTATTGCTAGTTTGCATTCCATAAAAAGAAGACCATAAAAACATAGTATTGTAATTACTGCTACAGAGAAAAAATTAGAGCCACAAGTGTCCGTCTGCAAAATTTCAAAGCTATTCAGTGGAATAAGGAAAATCCTTTCAACCAACAATGCTCAAAGAGCTTGGCATCTACATTAAAAACAATTTAACCTCACCTCCACCTCATAACAGTTACAAAAATTAATTCAAGAAGGATTTGTGGTAACTATGTAAAAGGTAAAAACCTGAAACCATTTAAATAAAACAACAACAAAAAAAAATTAAGAGGAGAGTATCTTTGCAGCATGGTACAACATTTTGGGGGTCTGGATACAGTGTGTAGGAATAATAAAAAACAATCTGATTAACTAGACTTTCATCAAAACTTAAAACTTCTGTTCTTCAAAAGATACCTCAATGTAAATCATAAACTTGTAGATAATGTATGAAAAACATATACCTAACAAAGATCTTGTATCTAAATCCATAAACTCCTCTCAAAGCTCAATAAAAGAGAACCTTTTCAAAGAACAAAAGGTTTGAAAGAAAATTCATGAAGGAAAACACACGAATCATCAATACCCAGGTGAAGTACTTCTGTGTGTGTATGTGTGTGCATTTGTGTTGTTTAGTTTGTTTGACTTAGTTTGTGGTGTGATCTTTGGGATTTGAACCCAAAACCTACATAAGGTAGATATGTGATCTATCACTGAAATATATTCTTTGAACTGGTATAAAATTTTTAAACATGCAAAATTAATCTGTGGTGAGAGAAACCAAATACTTGGGGAAGGAAGCAGAGAGGACTGACTGAATAGGGCAAGTAGAAACTCTTTAGAACAATTTAAATTTTCCACACCTGGTTATAGGCAGTGGTTATGTGTGACCATACATCAAAATTTGATAGTTAGTTTTTGGATATCTCACTGAAGGTAAATTTAGTCTGAAATATTGATTAAAATAATAATCACATCAAAACCTACTACCCAATAGGTGAAGATATCATAGGAAAAATAGTAGACTATTCATCATTTTTTAATTAAGGTAACATATAAATGGCTATCACACTTAATTTATACTGTATGTGTTTGAGATGTTAAGACTCCACATTTATATAGCACTGGAATATTGATTTTTGGAACTTCTCATTTATTTAATGAAGATTTCTAAATGTGATTTATTTTTTTCCAGACAATAGGGCTACCAGCGTCCCCATGTGCCTAAGGAAAAGTAATTCAAGAAAATCTACTTCTTTTTTTTCTGCAAATAGATTCTAATTTATTTTGCTAAGCAAAAAAAGGAAAAGGTTACAGAAACTTAAGTTTCTGGACATTAACCATCACTATAATTGTCTATCAAAAACTATAGTTCTTTAAATTTACTTAGGAACATAATTAGGTATATTGAAGAATTACTCACACATGCTTCTGATTTTCATGTATAGAATTTCCTTAATGTTTTACAGGATAACATTGCTATTCATGATACTACAATTTTCTGTCTCAAACTATTAGCATAGAAAAAGGTCATCACATAAATTCTAAATATTAAGTGATCAGTACTCAGTGTTATTACAAACTGTAAGGGTGCATATAGAGTAACTTTTTGTAAAATTAAGGTTTTTAAAATTAATGTTAAAATTTTGCCTATGTACAATGTAGTCTAAGATATTTTCAAACTAGATCTCTATTACCATAGTTTTTAACACTCATATATCTGAGTAGCAGTATACTTTCCTCACTATAAAGCATGCCAGAACATTCTAGCATGTGACAGTGTACCAGACAGTATGTATCAGTTTTCACAATATTTACTGCGAACACCTCCTTTGCCTATGTTTTTGAACTGCGTAACCTAGGATGCTAAATCTATACTTGAAAACCTCAAATGCAATTAGGATTGTATGGATGCCTTAAAGTTCTCTGAAACTTTAAGGTCTCTCAGAGAACATTTCTAGCTAAGAATTTTCTTTGCTTGTGTAATTGCCTTTGAACTGGAGCTTCTAGAGATTCACAGTCAAACAAAGGCTATGAGACATGGATCACGACACACTATAATCCTCCCTTCCTCGGATTTATGTAATGAAAAAAAAAAATCCAAGAATCTTGGAAAATAACTTAATTCCTAGGAGTAGGCGGCACAAAATGTTTGCATAACCAACCTCTTACCCAAAATAATTATATCAGGATCTACTTTTGTATCCATTTAATATGTTCAACTATTCACTTATACTCTTAGAAAAACCATCTTTCTAATTCACAATTAGTATTGTCTACACCGCATGTGAATCTCACAACTGTAATTCTTCTGTGTAATGTATCTATTACATAGAATGGAGACAAAAATTTTGAGCATGAAGACAATCAAGAGACTAGGGCAGGGTTTCTAATAGAATACCATAGGTTACCTGGGTCTTTGTTGCTTTGGAGAGTGAGAGAAATGAGCGCGGATAAGAATATTTTTGCCTGCACATTTTTGCTAAATCTTGTTCATATACACAAAAACTTGGAGGAAAAAATTGAGGTCATTTTCATTTGTAATTCCTAAAAGCACAGCACATTTCTGTTAACAAATCAAATCAGAATGCACAGTGATCCTACCTTTGAATTTGGCCATGACTTTTCATTTATTTCTCTTAGCCTTTGTTTGACTGTGAAGCTCTAGAAGCTCCAGTTCAAAGGCAATTACACAAGCAAAGAAAATTCTTAGCTAGAAATGTTCTCTGAGAGACCATTGGCTTTAATAATTTTTGTAGATATAAAAGGTTTTGAAATCTTAGCGTTTATGAAAATACTTGTAAAGAAACACCTTTCTTTGGAATAAATTACTCCGAGTACTGCTGTTACTCTTGATGACTCACGATATACAAATTTTTTTTTAGAAAAACTAAAACAGGAGGTTTCCTGA
The DNA here is from genome assembly GCA_004027295.1 of Dolichotis patagonum. Lineage (NCBI taxonomy): Eukaryota > Metazoa > Chordata > Mammalia > Rodentia > Caviidae > Dolichotis > Dolichotis patagonum. Next base: position 6,023 of record PVJX010009523.1, read on the forward strand.
AGGTAGAATAATATAATTACTTTTTTCTTTCTTTCAAACATAAAAGAAGGCTGCTGTATGTTAGGCTAAAATGTAAATTTTAGCCAGCACTCTATTTCAAATGCAAAAGCAAGGGTCGCTTTAGAAATGACAGACCCACTGTGAGCAAAAGAGAGAAGATAATGAATCTGGCTGAGTTGGCATTGCTGAAACAGGGCTCTGATTTGAGGCTTAACAGTTGGCTCTGCAGGCTTTAATTATAAGAATAGCTGGGATTGTACTGCTCTACAGTATTACTGGTAAAACTTGAAAAGATACGTTATACAGAATCTGTGCGTGAGTGTGTGTGTGTGTGTGTGTGTGTGTGTGTGTGTGTGTAGTCATTATTGAAAGTGAGTTATTCAAAGGAAAGGCAACTGCTCTTATCATAAAGTGCATGGTAAGTTAAGCCATGCTCTTCGTGTAGTGTGTAGGGTATTAACAATAGGGCATTTTAACGGGAGACATGCTTAACCCAGTTAGAGAGTCTGTTACAACTTTGAATTGCGCTAGAATCTTCCTTTTGGCAGGCTTTGGACACTACCTGCTTAGATATGTGCATAGTCCTTCAAGAACCATAGTGAAAAATTGATAAAACTTGAATAGAAGCAATAGTTTCATAGTCCTAGCTTATGCACACACAGAGAGAAAAATTAAACAAAAGGTAAAAATGTAATCAATCAGTAAGACAACAGTTGATCATATAAAGGGAAATTCTACCTAAGAAACTGAAGCAGATTTTTTTTTTAAATCCTGTTTTTGAAATCAGTACAAATTATGTAGCCACTAGAAGAGTTCAGATATATATAACTTTCTCGTATCCCACCAATTTTCAGAGAATAAAATCTTAAAAGATCCCACTTATAATAACAAGAATAACTAATTTCACACATAACAAGGTACAACTAGGAGATGTAGCAGGAAACTGAAACATCACGGAAGGCAAAAAGAAGATGCCTGGCATACAGTGAGAGAAGTCTCACAAACCTGGATAAGAAGCATGAATTAATAGCATCAGATTGCTCTAAACAAATTCAACATCGATCTACAAACTAAGTGTAATTCTAATAAAAACATTTTTAGAAACGTTTGGATCTTGCAAAATGACTCTCATATAACAGAATAAATTTGGAAAGAGATTAATATATTTTGTAAAATGAGAAGAATTCAGACGTATTTACTGTGTAATATATAATAAATCAACTATAATACGAGGCTCTAGAAACTTAGTAGATATTTAAATATATACACAATAGGAATGCCTCATTTAGATTACATTTTAACTTGAAATTAAAGTTTTGGTAATGTTTGTATTTCAAGTCAAAAAATAATTGTCATTTCTTAATTTACACACTTGCAAAATGTTGACTACCTGCTGAGACTATATAAAAATATACTTAATGTTTTTGTTAATTGTGTTAAATAAGAACAATTATTAATAATATGTAACACTTGTAAAATTAAATACATGTGTTTAAAACCTGCTGAAGACAACAGCAATATTAAGTGGTGAGCTAGGTGACCTGCTCAATTTTTTTTTAAATCTGTATTATTTCTGCCCTTTTTTGTTTTTCTCTTTTTCTCTCTTAAAAAAAAAATTAGGCTAGCCATTCAAGAAAAAGAAGGTAAAATCCTATTGGCTTTATTTGTCCAAAATTAGACTCCTACTGCGGTTTCATTTTATTTGAAAGAAAACACAAATTTAAAAATATGTTAGCAAAAATGAGTAGCTATGTACATTACCTGAGACAGAGGATTGTGACTTTGAATCTACTTCTCTTATTGCAGAGCAATAATTTCATTATCAGCTATAAAAATATATTTGCTTTCATATACTTTAAGTGGACAAAAAGTGGGAGAACATTAGAGAATATTCAAAACAGCACTTTATTTCCCATGAATATAACAACACAAAGACCAACGAAAGTGTTCTCAGTTGAATATTTAAAAGTACCTATCAACCTGTTGTGTGATTTGATTAACACAATGTTTGGTTGAGTAAAATATTTTTAAAAGTTCCAGTTTTTACAATTAATAATCATGTAAAGATTAAGTTGGGATTTTGTCAAATTTCATTTTGTCGTCAAAATATGTCTTTTGCTGCTGTACACAGTCTTGCGACAATTGTTCCTTGCTTTGGAGTGCCCAGTACATCCTGTGGTTATTGAGTGTACACATATTCTCCTTTCTGAAGTAAACCACTCCCTTTACCTTATTTCTTTAGCCTTGTTCTCTCATTTCTAAGACTATGTACAAATAAATCCGTTATGCATGGGTCATGTAAGTATTTTTCTGTATAACAATATATTGAGATTTATTCATCTAGTCACTTTTTCACAATAAATACAATAATTTTAATGTTTTCACTTTCATCAGAATGAAAAATTCAATGGTTAACTTGTATAAAGATATACATTTTTAACTTTTTTCACTTGGTAAAATTTTAGCTAGACAAAATCCTTCCAGTGAGTAAGCATGGATTCCCTCCCTCTGAACAGCAAAGCTCAGTTTTCCAGGAAATAAAAAGGTGGAAATTTTTCATGGAAACAAACTCACAACAACAACAACAACAACAAAAATACCCCAAAAAACAAAACAAAACAAAAAACTAGGATGTAAAATATTAAGCAAACATCACTTTGGAAACTGATAAAACAAGAATTACTGTTCGGATCCCATTCCTCATGGCCACATATCCTTCTCACAATCCTAGGAAACACCAGCAGTTGACTGTACTAACAGTGTTAGTACAGCCATACCCTGTACTAACACTGCTGTAACATGTGCTAACAGTAGTCACCCACTAAATCTGGGTCTCTTTCCAGAGGGCATCCATTGGACTGCGGCTGACTAAGGTGACTTATAATAATGACTTCAGAGGCCAGCCAATAGAATTGGCTGATGTCTCTTCTCAGGTTTGTAAGATAAAATGCAACATTCCCAGTTAGGTTTTAGTTCTTTAATAAAAATATATCCCATGAAATATTTGTCATTGCATATATTTTATATCACTTATTTGAAATCCCAATTTGACTGAACATCATGTATTCTTGTTAAATCTGACAATCTGACCACCTTACCACCATTATACCTGCATTACATGTAAACATAAATGTCCTCCCAGACCTGCCTTCCTCACTTACAACAGAAATATTCTAGTAAGTATATATGTGTATTATCCCAGAGTCTATTTCTGGGACAATGTGGACTTCAATACTTCCCAGTACAGATCAGATGATGATACTTTTGTATATTTATTTATATTGTAATGTCTTACACTTGTATTTGAGTAGCATGAATTATATCTTAAAATAATAGAAACTGTAACACAAATGTTGATACCTAAACTTTATTAATTACATTTCATGTCTTCTTCTTAAATGCAGAAAATATCTATACTAAAATGAATCACTGCTGAACTAGGTTATAAATATGTCTACTCCTAATGTAAGAATATTAGGTCACCTTATTATTAGCCAAGTTCAAACTTCTGACAACTTCAGCCTCTAGAACAAAGTTACAGAGTGAAAAGTATAGCTTGACTGTGTCACAGTTTCCCTGTACAGACAGAAAACATAATTCATCTTACTGACCATGGAAATCAGTTTCTATTACTTGGGGTGCGATATACAAGACTCTGGAGAACATCTATTTTTAGTGGACAAGACTGACATGTACAATTGAAAATATATGTATTGGAGCTCTGTAACCAGGAGAAGATTCAGGGAGCAATAGTATATAAATTTATTTAATTCCCTTCTAGTTTTTAGTGCATATAAATGTCTTCTTTTTGAAAGTCTGTAGGATTTCTTAGTGATTTCAAGATTAAGAATAAAATCTTTAACACTGACTGTGAATCCTTGAGTAATATACATGGTTTAACTCCCTACCTTTCAGAACCCATCTTATCAGAACTAAATTCCAGATGTACAAGATTTTTAGATTTTATACATCACAAAACCTTTAATTTTAGGCTTCTTACTGCTTTAATTTGCTTTTCTCTCTTTCTTCTTCTAGATAATTGTTGCTAATGTTTTAGATTCAAACTAAAATATTTTTTAAAGTCCACATATTAAACTGATCTAAATTAATCTGGTCTTATAAAATGTCTGAAACTGCCCAATACTGTGAGTAACCAAAATTTTTTTAAGTCTGTTACCTATACTGCATTGTGGGAAGACTTCCAAATGTAGGTGCCTAAAAAATATCTCTTGAAAGAATAAAAGATTCTTTATTTTTGACTCTTCTCTAGGTATTTGTAATCCTGAGGAACATAAAATTCTTGTAAGTTTATTTATTTGATTCTCCAACCTGACGCAAACAAAAAGACAGACAGCAAAGTGAATAGAGAAATTAAATTCAACAATAAAAAGAAAATAGATCATAAACTTTTTTTTCAAATGCAAAAAAGAACAAAAATCAACTGAATGATGGCATTTTCTCCTTTTAATTAGAGAGAGTGAAGATAGTCTGGCATTATCTCTTACAGATACAAAAAGTGTATCCACGCCCTTCTTGGTAAGTTTTAATAATGAATATTTTCAACAGTAAATTTACCAATTCATTATAAAAGCAATTCCAAAAGTAACACATTGATCAATAAAAGAAAAAGTAATTCTATATTCAATAATATTTAATTCTTTGTTTATTAGATGGAAATAGTGCATTTTTTATTCCATAACTGACTCCCACCATTAGCTTTGTGGGGCAGGATCATCTCACCATTGCAGGATAATTCCGTATCAGCAGCTAATAGGCCTTGGAATAACTGAAGTAGACTGCTGCCTTCATAAAATAACCCACTGAGGCAGAGCAAAGAATGTAGACTGCCTAGAAATACAATGTATTATGTAACACCAAAAGCCTAAAGTAAGCTTTGTTATTTTCTAGGATTTTGCTGTTTTTGTGGGAAGTCTTATGCAAAGATATTTCTCTTTTGTTTTTCCTTAGTTTGATTTCTAAGGTTTTGTGTTCACAGAATATTTTTAATTAGAATTTGTTGTTCCTGTTCCTATACATGTTATCTAAATGGCTTTTCCCTCAAAATACATTCAAAAATGTATCTGAAACAAAGATCATGAATGAAGGGATTTGACATAATGAATAATACAAACAAAAAGTAAAGGGAAAAATGACTTATGTGTGTACAATAAGTTTTATTTGAAAAAATTCTGTATGCCAATTAATTTATTTCTCTCAGTAGCTTTGGCTGTGTGGTGATAAAATGCCTTCCTATTTTTCAGACAATATGGACATAATAAAAACAAAAAGTGAATTGCCTTGAAAGAACTGTGTAAAAGAAAATGGAAAAGAAATGAGTGTTTATGTTGATAAATTCAAGGAATGGTCATGGAGCGTTGAACATTACAGCTACATCACAGTGCATTTATCATGATCAGCTGGTGCCCACTGTGAATTTAGTTCATAATCAGCTGAATCCCAGGTAGAGCCAGCAGGGCAGAATGCACAGCCTAGGACAATTTCTCCTCTCCGTGATAGTCAGAAGCAGAGAAAGAGGAGAGGCACTAGAATTCGTTCTCCCAACCCACATCCCCAACAACCTACCCCTCCTGAACAGATCCCGCCTCAAATGAGAGACTTTATGTGGAATCTTAGATGTAAACCATAACACATGGCTTCTTATTTTACATATTAGAAAAAATAAATAATGAATTACATTAAAGTTGCTTGAATATAAGGAGATGAAATAAGAAATGAGGTTCTATAAATTAATATTTTCTTTGACTTTGTCAAATTCAGAAAGCAGCCAAGAAGCATTAAAAATATATACTATATAGCTTTATTTTCTTTATCGTGCACAAGTTGTTTCTTCTGATTTTATTCTACTAACAATACAAAATAGTCCTACTCAAATAGTTTTTTTTCTTGTCTTTTAAAAAAACAAACTAACTATCTAATGCCAATTTTCATTTTCCAGCCAATTTTCCGTCTACTCTGTATACATAAAGTTCCATTACATGCCTATTTATCTATTTCATAATCCTCTTGTAACAATTCCTGAAAAAGTTGGTGAAGATGTAAAATTAATAAAAAAAACAAGAATTTAGGGCATGACCTTCATTTGTATAATTAGCATAACTTTATAATTAACATTTTCCAAGGTAGGAATGGAAACCAGTTTTCAAGGAAACCTTATGCACTATTTTCTTATAATCAATTTAAAACAAAAATCAACAAGTTCTATATTTATCTTCTATAGTTAACTGAATTTTGGAATTATTGTTTTGGGGTACATATCTTTCAAGGAACAATTTAGTTCTTGAAACCCTATTACTAAACCACAACAAAACATAACTATTTGCCCAAGATTTACACACACACAGGCTTACTGCAGCATCTCACTCCTGAAAATAAACAGCATACTTGAAAAATATGGAGGTTTTCTTCATCTGCCAAGATAAATGAAACAAAATTTGTATCCAGATCTATGGTTGAAGACACCTCATTCTGTCTGTGCTCTGATTGGCCTTTAGCTGTCTTATGGCAAGATAGCTTAAGCAGGGGTCTGATGGAATTTGGTCCCAATACTTTGCTTTCAATAGAAAAGAAACTTCTGGAATATATTCAGAATACATGTATGGCACAAGTAAGACAAACAAATAGTTCAGGCCTATTTATAAGAAAGTAAATATAACTAAACTTGAAATAATGTCAACAGGCATATGTTCAAAAAAGGAATATGACTGAATAAGTAAACAGGTCCTGGTTAAGATCGTTATTATTCTTATGTAAAGGATTATGTTAGATTTATCATTATATGTGTTGGTACAAATAAACAAATAAATTTTCCCTTCTATCACTGCCTTCAAACATGCCATTGGAAAAATTTCCAAAAAAAAGTTCTCAAAATATGTAATGAGGGCTGGATATTTAGCTCAGCGGCATAAGCGCTTGCCTAGAAGCGCGATGTTGAGTTCGATCCCCAGTAACAACAACAGCAACAAAAAAGTAATGGATTTAATATTGGAAACTAGAATTTATTTTCAATTTTAAATTACCTATTAGAATGCTGATCAAAACGGTAATCTTGCAACCAAATCATAACATTCTCCTTATTGTTCCTCAACTTCAGCTTAGAACTGACAGCCAACAGGAAGAAGTAGTCAGTCCTGCCACTGTCTTGGTGATCTAGTGCCCATTCCCTCTTTGTGGTTGATAGAGTTCTTATGATAGTAGAAACAGGACATTGCAGCAGGAAAATTTTACAAAAGAGAGAAAAACTTTTCAAATAACAGGGACTTCATTTCTCTCAAGTGATCAACACCCGCATGCTGTGCAGATGTAGTGCATTTGTAAGTTTTTTTTTAACGCCACTCCTAAAAGTGTTGAGCCCATACACCATCCAGTGAAATATTCTGAGCTTCTTAAGTGTCTATTGCATTCATTTGCAATTATATTCACTCATTAAAAAAAGGATGTGTGATGTGAGAGCATCTCTGTTTCATCTTTCCACCATCAAAAGCTGCCCCAATGATTATTTAGCCTTCAGTGTTTTGAAAAGAAGTAGCAGGTCATATTTAGATTTATCCTCAAATACTTGAGGGTGTATATCAAACACCCTGAAATTACCTCGTCTTGGAGTTTCATGATAGGTTTGATGCTGAGTTCCTCAAACTCAACAGAGAATGAGATCCACTGCTTTTAATCCTGAAATTGTCTTAATCTATATGAGTTATTTTCCTATGTGGCCATGGGACAGAAAGTCAGTTCAGTTTTTACAGAGAACTGAGAAATTTGAGTTAGGGAATCAAATTTCTTTCTATATGATTTCTTAAAAAGTAGCTTATTTCTTTCCATTAAAATGTGAGTAACTGAGGTCAATGAAGTTTTAAGCGCCACAGAACTGGTGACTTTCATCCTGCAGCACTTTCCTCCTTCTTTATATATACATGAGAATACTCATCACTTATTTAGTATAAAACATTTGAGAGATAGGTAAACATTCTGAATATTTCACCCATTTCATCTTATTATAAGGAAAATAATAGAGTTACTATGAATTTTCAGATAACATTCACCTGAAAATGATAACATAAATATATATAAAGATTCAATATTCTCAGTTTGTAGAAGAGTTTAACACTAATAAGAGAATAACTCAAAAGTCAAAGTCCAGTGAAAAAAGTATGAAGTTTCTTTTATGGTATAAGTGCAATGTTAATCCATGTTTGTTTCCTTAATAAGGACAAAAAAATGTAAGTACAGTTGCTTTTGTTATATTTTATAGTTATGCCCAGCACATGAAGTATTAATGAAGCATAGCTATCTGTCTAATTACAAAAAGTTTCCTGATGTGCACTGCAGTGAATTTTAATGAACTGTAACTACAGTGAAAAATAGGTCCAAAATCTGAGGCTATGGATAACAGTTTGAGAAAAGGTAAATAAGAGAAGGTGAATGAGTTCTATTTGCAAAACCTGAGAAGAAATGTGAATGTTCGGTTTTGAAGTTTATGGATGCTATAGCTGTTCCTTATTTTTCAATTAAATACACTTTTAAAATGTCATACTTTTCAGCTATTGCATGTAAATTGCCTTCATCTTCTTTGCCCAGAGGAAAACTTTGAAGCTTTTCACTCAGACCAATTCTAGATTCTACATAATCTTAATAAATTGGCTATAAGTTTCTCAAAAAGGAGCACAAATGCCTTTTTCAGTACGAATGCTTGTTTGTGGCACTCTGAAATTATTACCCCTGTTGTAACCATTTGAATTTGTATTGACGATTGGACATTAGGAGAATATTTAGCCTATGAACTACTAATGGATTTCTCTTTATCACATAAATGTTTTCTTCTCTGTGCTAGAAAAATCTGATCTTTTTAAAAAGTCTTTGCCCTGAGAAATGAAATACAATTATACTAAATGGCAATTTCACTGAAGGAAAAATTAATATTTTTTAAAAGAATGGATGTTAGCAATTGAATGTTTACTATTTATTCAAAGCTTATAGTGGCAGAAAGTTGGCCAATTCTACAAGTAAAACAACAGCCACGCTGTGCCTCCTGAACAGCGGTGTGTTATCTCAGTAAGAAGCAAAAAGGAGATGAAGGCCTTTGTCCTTTTCCTCATGCAAATAAGCTATCTGCAGGTGGCTTTTGGAAAGGAGACAAAATATCATTTTAAAAACTGGGTCATTATTTTATGCTTAAAATTTAGCATCTTCAGGAAAATTTCTTTAAAGTTTATTAATCGATTTCCCAAGAAAATTAGACACCAACTTACTTATCCTTTCATGGTTCAGTTTCAAAAAAATTCTTACCTTTATGACTTGATTGACAATTTACGACATTTTGTAAGATTCTAGGTATATCCCTTCAGCATATGTTTCCTTAATGTGCTATCACATTTGTGTACATTCTTTACACTGGAGAATCAAATCCTTAAAACAGCATTGTTCTATGTCAGAAAAAAATGAATTATGATATATCTATATTTAAAAACAAAACAAAACAAATAGAAATTGAAAAGAAATATAAAATCAGTGCCAAATTTCTAGCTATAACATTTACTCTCCTTTGTGCCTTTTGGTGTCACACTTGTTAGTTTGACCCTTTTTTCACCACTTGTAAAAATGATTTGTTATTCTAAGTCTTTTAGTTTTAAACAGTGTACTTATAAAGTAAAATATATAATTAATGAAATGTTTGAATTTTACTAGACAAGTTTTTAGATAACAATTAATATTTTAATAATATACGATTGTCTGGTCATTTTCTCACAGAGTAGCATTCTCAATTTCCTTTCACTTCTCTTTCTCAATTCACACAGGTGTGAAAGTTATCAAAAGATATTAATGAGCAGTAATGCAAGTTTTTCCATTCATTAACTGTTACACAAAGCAAAGGTAGCTTTACAATAACAAGATATCTGCACTACAAAGCTACTTCCATTCTATCCCAATTCAACAAAGCCACCTTAATCATGAAATATTCAGAATTACTATATTTTGAAATGTAATGGCATAAGAACTACTACTAAACTCAATAAATGCTTTATCTTATGATTTTGGTGAAAGCGTCTACAAGTCAACTTTTCTGATGAACTAGATAATCTTCTAGAATCCTAACCCAACAACCTTCAACTTACTTCTCATTTGACATTTGAGAAACAGCTGGTGGTGAACCAATAGAGTTTAAGGCTCTTCTTTGTGACTTATGATTCAAAAGCTCTAACACTTTCAAGAAGATATTAGTATGCAGCAGAATGGTAGCCACATAATTCAATCATGGAAATTCAGGGCTATAATATGAATTTGAGTTGTCTATCTTGAGTTCAGAAGGTTAGTCTCCGGTATGGGATGTTAGGAGAATGTAATACCCTGAAGAAATGGAACTAGTGGGAAGCCACTGAGGTGCTATGATGGAAAGGTTTACATAGCTCTTAGTTCCCAAGAGACTAGATGTTGCAGTAGAATGACACTGACTCCTCTCCATTTCTCCTGGCTTCCTGTCTCATCATGTTGATTCTCCCTCTCATACTTGTTCCTACTGTGATGCCATCAGCCATGTGACATAGCCAAAAAGGCCTCCATCAGAGCTAAGATGATACCAGAACCATGATTTTGAACATCCCAAACTGCGAACTATGTATATTTTTACTTATAAAGTATTTTGCCTCAGATATTTTCATATAGTAGCATTCAGCAGACAAATAACCTAACTAAACATAATTTTTAATTAGATTAATTCATTTATTAACAAATTTGAGAAAACTCTCTTGTTTATGTATTTTAATATTAAAAGATTTATAGTGATATTTTACTGAGTAAATATCATGCTAGGCATCAATGATGAGGTAACAAAACATGTAAGTAACATGGATTGAGAAACAGAGAAACCCAAAGAGACCTAGAGACATGGAAAAAGATTAATAGTGCTAGAGTAGAGATCTAGAATGTCTTAGAGAGAATGACCTAGAGACATGGAAACAGACTAACTGTGTTACGGTACGGACCTAGAATGTTCCCCTAAAAGCCTCATGTGTTCAGAGCTGAGGCTTGTGCTCAAGAATATAGGGTGCTTTATTCATCAGTAGAATGATTCATTGGTGAACCATAGTTCAATGTCTGTTAAGAGATGGGACCTGTCAGAAGATGCAGTGTGGGAGACCAGACAGAGATTTGAGGGCTAATTCGCTTCTCTGTGAGCATTAGGGAGAAAGATGGCATAAAAGATGCTGACAGGTTGTGGGTTCTAGGGAAAAGTTAATGCAGCTGAGATCCTGTTGTTTATCTGGACATGTAGCATGCATGGTGAGAAGTAGATGATTCTTGTGATTTTCTAATGGCTTGTTCCTGTGACTGAGTCAGTAACCCATGGCTCTGTACCAAAGAGAAGCAAGAGTTCCCCGGCCCCCACATTTTAACTTAGTCATGTGTCTCTGTGTTTTTTATCCTCCTTCATCCCCTGGCCAGGTATGAAACTCATTGGCTGGCTCCTACAGGGCAGGTCTCTGGCAGCATGACCTAAAACAGAATGTCTCTTTCTCCTACTTCCTTGCTTACTCTCTCTTCTCCCTCTTCCCTACTTTGCTTCCTGGATGCATTAACATGAGCAGCTTCCTTCTGCCTGAGCCTTCTGTCACATACTGTCTGCAGTAAAGCTAAAATCATGGACTGAATCTTCTGACATTGAACACCAAAATAAATCTGTGCTCCTTTAAACTGTGGGTACGGGGTGGTTTGTCTCAGCAATGAAGTGATGAAGAAAAATGGTGAAAATGTAAATTGAATAAATAAATTTGTTATAAAAAAAGAACTACAGCTTAAAAGAAAGCAAAGGGACATGATAGAGAAAGAGAGAGAGTGAGAGAGAGAGAGAGAGAGAGACAGAGAGAGAGAGAGAGATACTTCTCTACGTACTCTTACCATCCAGGGAACAACAGCATAGTTTATGATGACACTACAAAAATAACAATCTATAAAGGAAAACATACTAGAATGACTATTTCTCAAGGTGTCACAAAAATATCCAAGGTTAAAACAAGAGGCGTTTCCAAAGAATGGTGTATTATCCTTTCCTACGTGCCTACTTCACATTGAATGCCATGATTATGTTCTCAGATAAATTACTCTTCCGGCAGAAAATTTTAGGATGTGAGATATTTGGTGAGTATGGGTGAAAGGAAGTCCAAATGTTCCGATCTGGAGTCTGGACTATATTTAGTTGTGATCTTAAAAATCCCAAGGAGAGGAAAATTCTTGAGGAAGTATAATGTACTCACACTTCAGGAGGGGTTGTTTATGTATTAGTAATTAGAACTGTTATAGGGTTAATATTCTTTTATTTTTATAAAACATATCTTACTGTTAATTCCTATCTGGAAAAGCATTGCCAAGACCCAATTCTAATTTCAAGAAAGTGAATTTTTACATGACTATGTAAGCAGTCGACTTCCTTCAGAAGAATCATAAATCTGCAGATTATATCATTTTATGGAAACAAAATCTTGTTTTCTTTGGAGACCCAAACAATTACAAAAAAAATCGATATAGTCTCTATTCTCATGAAATCTAAGTGTTTGGTATGAGATCTGGGTATTAAGCAAAATATATGTAATTAATTATTTAACTGTAACTGTATTGCATGCCAAGAAGAAAAATTCTAAGTCATTTTTTATGTAAAATAGAGTTCTACATGAAATTATGCTAAGGATGGGCACTGTTGTGAACTATAGGTGACATATAGAAAAGTTAGCACTTTCTAGTGATCTCCTGTTTAAATTTGGCAGAACCTTGAAATTGTTAGTAATAACTTCCCCATAATTAATGTGTTTTTATCTATTACATAGGGGGCATTTTTTTTCACCTGTACACATCTTTTTTAATTTGAAATACATAATTGAATTTCTCTTTCTTTTGACATGTTCCTGCTTGGAAGATGTTTTTTTGTCTGAGTTCATATTCATCTTCTCTACTCCTAAAGAAGTGATTTTTGTTTCAGATTTGATGTTAGAAGGATAAAATTCACCATATAATGAACATGTGTGTTCCAGGAAATATACATTTAAATACATTATTCACATAACACACAAATGTATCACTAACACAGCAAAACCCAATGAATTCATCATATCCCTTAATGGAAAAAGGAAATAGAGGAGAATAAAGTTGATCATGTAAACAGAAGACCCAAAAATGTAACCCCTATTTAACAACAAGGCCTTTTTGCTTTTCATGAGAGGCAAATTTATATCCTTATAATTTTCAAATCAAAAATGTCCACTGTTGATATGAGATCTATGACTTGGTCATGACTTTGTGACTTCTATTTTGGATTATCTTTTATTTTGATTGCACTGTTTGTTGACAGGCTTAATTATACAGCATTCTCTGATTTCCATTAGCTTATCACTGTCTCTGCCTCAAGTTCAGAGTCTTTTTTTTTTATTTTAGAAAACAAAAGAGAAAAAGGCTAGAAATGATACAGAATTTCAAAAAAAAAAATGAAGGAGGGAATTAACATTTGTTAATATATTGCACATTGTTTTATCAGAACTAGTTGCTCAGGTTACAGAATCTAGGTACAAAAGTGGCCAAACAAGGACAGCACAAACTGTTCTTTTTTTGTTTGTTTTGTTTTGTTTTTTGGTGGTACTGGGGATTGAAATCATGACCTCGCACTTGCCAGGCAGACGCTTAGACCACTGCGCTAAATTCCCAGCCCATAAACTGTTCTTTTTGATGAACTAAGAGAGATTAGTAGTATAGTTACCGATCTAGCGTACATATACATACATAAATTTATATATGTTTACCACCATACATAAAATCCTTTCCTTTCTTCCTTTTTTCCTAATAATTAGTGTAATAATGAAATGCAAAGAAAGCACTCAAAAGGTCAGAGCCTTCTTTTACAGAGCTCCAAGTTCAGTTACAGCCTCAAAATAGAAGTGACTCGCTGAGGTCCTGTGGTCATACAGACACATGGATAATTCTTCTCTCTAACCTATACGCAAAGTACTCTCCCATGCCTTTTTCCTGGAAAGTTTTGTATTCTGAGAAAAATAAAAGAAAGTTCCATAAAAGGTAAGTAACACACACAACGTTTTCCAACCAATTCAGGCTACTTCTTTCATTAACACTGTATAAGAACAGAAAGTAGGGTACCATATATATGATAATTCTTTCTCTGAGTATCAAATCCCTCATTATTAAAGCTCTACCTGAATGTGTTCTTGCCAAAAAAAGCCAAATCAATACAGTATAGCTGAAACCCTTGCCAGCACACCATATCCAACACATACCGCCTTCCAGAAAGGGCAGATTATACTTTGCATAATTTCAGCGAGAACCAGTCACAAAGACTCAGGCTTTTGTGGAATACGAAGAGACTGTAGTTTTGCCTTCCTCTATTTGTAGACACACATAGAAGTTTCTGTCTGCTTCCCTGGTACAGATGAATAAAAATTAACTAGCATTACTTCACTGTCATATTTTCATTATACATTCCTTTAGCTAGGAGAATAATTCCATAGCTGAGAACATACTTTCTTCATTTGCCCCAAATCTGACCATTTTTATGTCATAGTTTCAATTTTGAAAAGCATCTGAGAGACTGACCTTTGTCTTCCCAATAACTCTAAGCTTTAACACACAGGGCACCGCAGCCTTATGTGGCTATATTTCCAATCAGTACTTAAAATCATGTATTATTTCTCTCCATGAACACATCTGTGAGGCTTGTATGGTTTTATGATGACTGTGAGCTCACTGTATGTAGAAGCACTTTGCTTTAGCTTAGTACCTGGCATTTAATAGGACAATGTTCTCTCCTTTTCTAAACATAGGCAGCAAGATTAGCTCCTGACACATTTTTGATCAACAAACTCTTACATAGTTAGCCATACAATAAAAGAAGACCTCCTTCTCATATTTATTATACATATTCTTAGGACCACAGAAATTTATGCTTCATCTGCCAAAATATTTAAAATTTTTCTTTTCCCCTGAGGTCAAGAAAAGAATCTTTCTCTACTGTTTCCATGGAAACTTTTTGTGAACTGTCTCTTTTTGTCAACTCTCAATTGTCTACTCTGCGCTCTGGGTTACATGTTTACATACCCCATGAGAATTTCTCACTGACCATTCACTTTCTCTGACCAGAAGATCTTGGCCTTTCACTTACCATTGGTTTTGTTTGTAGGTTAATTGGGTTTTGTTTTTGTTTTTCTCTATTTCCTTACTGCATGCATAATATGAGAGTCCAAAAGAAATTGTATTCATTATTTCATATTTATTCTAATACTCTATTCATATACTAAAATATAAAGTGAATAAAGCAAGATGTTCTTTAATGGAAAGTAGCAGTAAAATTTGGTTTAAAATAAAACAGAAAAAGAAATTGAAAATCCAGTCAATATAACTAATTTCCTCTAGAAAATCTAATGTGCTGGGGAAATGTTTCACCAATATCTCTTCTATTTATGGGATTGCTATGGTACTTCACTTAAGAACTTAAATGGACCATAAGATATATGGATGAATGATATGCTTCAGCATAGATTGCTCCCATAAAAATATTGTCATTACTTCTGCCATCAAAGTACTTCATTACAATCCAATTTACCATATCTGTGAGAGTAGGCTAAATTAAAGCTTCTTTCTCTTCCATGTTTGTTTAATAAATACATTTTATAATGAATTCCTAGTATTTTCACATGAAATACAACCATTAAATATTATTGGATATCTATGACCTCATTTTTATATCCTTATACTTTCCCTTTAGTTAAATGTTAAAAACAGTGCAACTAGTATCATTTAAATTCTGAATTGAATCTATCTAACCTGTCTTTTAGACTTTTCTTTAAAATTCTTCATTCTATGATACATATTCTATAACTCTTCTCTATATCTACCTTTATTAGAGGTTACATTCCAGATTTTTTTATTGTTTCTATTGTTTAAGACAATATCTCTTACTTCCTGTGGTTTCACATTATGCAGAAACTGATGATAATGTGTCTCTGTATTTGTGAATCCATAATAAATCCAAGATAATATCTTCTCATCTGGCTTAAATGAAGATCCTTTATTTCTATTTCTGACTTTTTATTTAGGTTGAGAATTTCATTAAATAGATTAACTCATAAAACACTAAATATGATCATACTTTACATAATTAAAATATCAAATTTTATGTTTTATACTCTAACTATAGAAAAATTACCTGATTAAGTTTTGCTTAGTTAGTTGAAGTAATTTCTTTCTGAATCAAATTTTCAAAAATTTTCCTCTTAAAAATTCTATCATTTCCAAATCCATATTTATAAAACTAGATGTTCATTTTCCTTTAGAAAATTTTCCTTTATCAACTTTGAAAATCTTATAAAATATAATTGCTGGGCTGGATATTTAGCTCAGTGGCCTAAGCGCTTACGTGACAAGCACAAGGTCATGAATTTCATCTCTAGTACATATATATATATATATATATATATATATAGAGAGAGAGAGAGAGAGAGAGAGAGACAGAGTAAATATATATATATTTATTTATATATTTTATTTATGTATAAATATATTTATTTATATATCTTATATTATTTATTTTTAAATAAATATATATTTAAATAATATAGATTATTTATTTTTAAAAATTGGAAACTATTTTGACATTTTATGTTTTCTTTATTCCTATATTTTGCAGTCTTATCTTTGAAACTTCCCCATTAACATTCTTATTTTCAAATTGTACTAATTGATAAGTAAAAACTGCATGTTTATACTTAACAATATGACATTTTGAAATTTGTGTACATTTTAGAGAGGCTAAATCAAGATATTTAACATGTGGATTTTCTCACATCTTCCTCCCCCTTGTCATCCTCTTCCCCATTCTCCCCTTCTTTTTATTCCTCTTTCTGGCCCCCTCCCCTGCTTTTCTCCTCCTCTTTCTTCTTCTTCTTTTTCTTCATAGTATTATTAATTCTGTAATGAGAATGCTTAAAATCTACTCTCTTAGCAATTTTCTAATATATAATACATTGTTAATATCTACAACCATTGTGATGGATAAAACTTCCCTTAAACAAGTTCCTCCCCTCTCTTTGGAATTTTGCGCTATTTAGATCATTGCATTTTATTTCTATGACTGTGACTTTTCAAAAATCTGGGTGTAAATAATGTGCAAAAGTTGATTTTCTTTTCTGGTTTATGCCACTTGAAATAATCTCTTCAAGGTTCATCCATGTTGTTGCAAATGATAGCACCTCCTTCATTTTCAAAGCCTATTAATATTTCATACTTCTTACTGAGATCATCTAAACTCACTGGACTAATATTAGACATGTGAGCTTATAGAGCTATAATAGTAGTATGTTGTACAATAATTGCATTTAATTATTATTTAATTCTTAGCATTAAAGATATAGATAATACTGGTCAGAAATTTATAGGCTTGAATCTTTGGTTATGTAAATGTCATTAAGCAAACTTATAAGGATACTCAGTAAGTACAAACATATATGTTTTCTAATGAATTTTGAATTGACAACACTATGAAGAAAAAATTCTTGTGCAAATCATGTTGCACAAAAATATATGTCACTCAGTTTTCATAGAGATGGCACACATATAGTAAAAAATATAAATTGATTTAAATATAAAATAAAATCTCGGAAAATGTAAGTTTTATTTTGGTTTATGAAATATACCAATAGAATTTATCTATTCACAAAAGAACAGTGTCTTGTCCATGACTCATCGTAACTTGGCCAGATGGAAAAACAAGTATAATTAAAACATAACATTTTTTATTTCTCTCTGAAGAATGATATTAACCTCTAAAAATTAACAGTAAACCATGAATGGGAAATAAATTTGGTGTATGAAGGTGTTATTGGGAATATTAGTCTTACTACAGTCTAAGTTGATCATAGTTGTACTATGCCCAGAAAAAGGTCATCAGAAGAGAGAATAGAAGCTGGTATTGAAGCATTCATTATCTTTTCTTTGAATACTTTATCATTTTCTTTTTTACTTATTTATTTATTTTTTGGTACTGAGGATCGAACTCGATCTCACGCTTGCCAGGCAGACGCTTAAGCCACTGAGCTAAACCCCTGGCCCTACTTTATCATTTTCATTAGCAAGTTGAGGGTTGGCAATATCAAAGGATCAAATGACATACATACTTGCATTCAAATATTTGATCTTTAAATTTGAGCAGAGTACAGAGTTCTAGTTTGGAATAGATTAATGAATTTCCCTCCAACCCCAGCTAGTGTCTGTAATTAATAATTTATTAGAAAATACAAGATTCCAAGGTTCTGGAAGGAAGCAGTAATCAGAACTTTAGGAATTCTCTTACATGAAGCAAATTAAAATAAATATAAATTTTAGCAACAGAATTCACTAATAAAAGTGTATGCTTCAATAATATTATCCCTGCATGCTGAACTATAATCCTTTGTAGTCTTCAAAGGCAAATGAGGACAGTAATCATGTTCTATGTACTCTAAACTTTCTTCTCTGAAAGACTAAAAATGCCTTATATTTAGCACTCAAGGTATCATTTAAACAAATTTAATTTCAAATTTTCTTTAACTTACTAATAAGTGCTTAGTCTTCCTGACACAGTATGAAACTCGTAAAGGAATTTGTTGTCGTTGTTGTTGTTGTTGTTAGCACTGGGGTTTGAACACAGAGCTTCACACAGAATAGGAAATGATTCTACCACTAAAGAGCACTGCTGTGAAATTCTTAAGCATCTAGAAACTATATCTTAACTTTACCAGGTTCAGCTTTTCTTAGACTATAATCTTACTTCAGCGTTCCCGGTAGCAATGAGAGCTTTGAAGCCCCCTAGTCCTCCCCTTTCCCTGTTTACCCATAGAGTCACAATAGAAAAAATTAGGATCTCCCTCCCTTGGCCTTGGAAGATAAATCAAAGGATGCAAATCCTGGCCTTTTCTTGGAGGGGGAGGGGCTCTAACCACATTCAATACAAGAAAACACTGCCTTCCCTTATACCCGCTTTTTACTGAGCATATAACATTTTTCCTTGGAAATCATTTTGCTGCTTGCTGTGTAAAAATAGTGTGAGCATACATTTATTTCATGTCCATTATTTTAAGCTAGGCTTTTTATCCATAAATTCCTAGACTTTGGTAGGGTGGACATATCTAGTAGTCAGCAATTAAAACAAATAAAACACACAAACACTGAGAGAGAAATTTAGAAGAACATTTCCTGATTGATATACAAGATTTTCTTGATCTCCCTTGGTAAATGTATAGAATTTACAATCTCTATTTTTTAAAAGATTATACATTATTACCTTGTATTGAAAACCTTAAAGGTGTAGATCATGCCAAAATGACAACAGATTTTAGAAATATTAAGTTACAAAAGCTAAAATAAAGAAAGGCTGTAGATACAAGCATCCCCACTTTCAGAAGCAAGTTTGATGGGGAGAGTGACAATATCTTTTTGTACAGAAACCAAATATTTTAATGTATGTCATGTAGTGTGAGTTTGGAGAGATACTACATAGTGAACCAATTAGTCAAATGGCAACAATATAAGTATCACTCATACGTTTATTTATTGGTTTGTGTGTGTGTGTGTGTGTGTGCGCGCACGCATGCGCTTTATGAGAGACATTGTCCTAAGAAAGTCTGTCATTTAGTTTTTTGTTTTTTTTTTTTTTTGTACCAGGCATCGAACTCATGACCTACCACTTGCCAGTCAGTCACTTATGCTGCTGTGCTAAAACCCCAGCCTTATTTAGATTATTTTAATAGGTACCCCAAAATATCACTTCTAGGGTCAGGGATTTAACTCAGTTTTAAATATGCCTGCCTGGCAAGTGTGAGGTTGTGAGTATGAGCCCCAGTAACAAGAAAAAAAAAGGTATGCGTGTGTGTGTGTGTGTGTGTGTATAATGTTTATAGTTTCTTGAATTTTGCATTATTCCTGACTCTTTTTAGGTGATAGTTACCAGTCACACATATAGGTACTCATAAACAATCTAGAAAGTTATAAATAAAATTAACAAAGAATATTTTTCTATAGTGTATCTGTAAAGATGCCCACAGAGCAATCTTAAGTTCAATTAAAAAAAAAAAATATATATATATATATATTATGGAATCTATGACATTTACTTCCAGTTCTATATTCAAGTAAAACCAAAATGAACTCAAGTCACTCATTTAATCATTTACTTATTCTCTGCAAACAAATTATCTCTCAGACTTACTCACTGCAATTAAAAACTAGTAACATGAGTCTATCAAAAGGAAGATTCTAGATATCAACTGCATTAACTAATGAGCAGTGAAAAAGATAAGCACCCTGTCATGAAGCATTCCTTTAGCAAATCCATAAAGTCTTAAATTTATATTCAAAATATACTTAAACTTAAAACTCAAAAATCTAACACTCGCATTGCCAGTATAGACTCTCGTACAAAAATGTAACATAAATGTTATCTTTAATGACATAAAAATTTATTCCTTTTCAGCTTTTTCATTGCCAACATCCTACTGATGTTGTTAAAATATAAAAAGAAAGACAGCATTAAATCAGGTGTGATAAAAATCACCTTTTTCTGTTTATCTCTACTATTGGCATTTGTTAGCATTTGGGGACTACTTATAAACTCATATTCTTATTGCTAACATCAATTATTATGCAAATACATAACATTTTTATTGACTGTTTATAAATAATGCATGAAATTCTGTAGACTTCAACAACCAGTGAACATTATCTTTTGTGGTCTATAAACAGAGACTACAGAATAAGGTATAGCTTGGATGACTCTTAACAACAGATGTTTCTGTTTATTGAGTCTGCTAAAATTATTTGGAAAGAATTTTGTGTATATAATAAGCATCAGTGTTTAGAAAGTTAAAATAAAAAACATTTCATCATTTTTCCCAATGGCTACAGACCTAGACAGTTTTTTAAATTGACCTTAAAGAGAAACAGTTTGAATACTAGTAATGTTTAAAAGAAGATAGTTTTCTACAGGTAAATATTTAAAATATCCTAACTAATAAACTATATTTCTGAAGAGTTAATAGAAGCATAAATGTATTCCAACTATAATGTTCAGTGATACAAATATATTATTTAAAGGTCACCTATTAACATATTTTATTTAAAAATCTCTAGCAACCTTTGGGTAGGATTTTAGAAAGGGTATGCCTCATCTCAGCTGAGAATTGATTCTCCAACTTACCCAGAGGTCCATACCTGTGTACAGCATCAAGGTGGTATAAACATTTGAGTCTGCGCTCACGCTTGTGATCATGTCTTAACTGAAATAGTTTATAAGATCCATTACTACAATGCAATTTTGATTTCTAAATATTTAAAATATTTCAGATGTTTTCTCATTGATAAACCAAACACACTGGAGTAAACAGGATAATAATTAGTCTTTATCATCATAAATTAATATTTTATTTCATTTATATGTTTAAAGTATCTCAGAAGGCAATTAAATAAGAATTTTTAAAATTGTATATCTATAAATGTACGGCATTCAAATAGTATAGTGGGTCATTTCTTGTTTAATTTCACTCATCTTATAAGAATTCATACAAAATATATAATTTTATAATAATAAAAACATACACAGCACTACTTACAGCTAGTTTTAATTATTAATAAATATTTTTGTCTATATATAAAACTCAAAATTGATCTCAGATATGGAATTTTCAAATTCTGAACCACAAAATGAAGAAGAGAAAATACCAGAGGCACTTAAATATGTTTAATAGAGGCAATTCATCCTTTTTAATATATTCATAATCATATGTACAAAGGTTTAAAATGTAGCTTTGTGAATAACTTCTTCAAAGAAAGTTATGTTTTCTTGCATCATTATACACAGATTTGTGACTCGATATAGCTTTATTTCTAGCCTATCAGTTCTCAGTAAAAAGTATGTATACTCATATCCAAAAGTATTTTTTGTTCTTATAAAGAAAGTCAAACACAATTCTAAATACAAAAAGAGTTACTTACATTACATTTTCTTTTGAGTTTTCTGACCCTTTCTGGCAATATTCTGTAAGGATATCTTGGCTACATTTTATTAGTTTGAAAATATATGTGTATGTTTTGTTGACTTCTGTTCATATCTTTTTCAGCTTTTATTTCATGGGGATGCAATTCAAGGGAAGAATAATAAAGTATAAATCATCCTTACAAAGACTTACATAAATCATGAATTTAGCAACTAACTCAGACCACAATATTGTGCAAGGTACAAAACAATCTATTGCAGATGACTAATTTCAGCTCCAGATGTCAAAGTGACAAGAAAACGAGCTAGCAAAGTCAGCCTTCCTTGAAAATATATGCACTATTTCTCTGACAAACAGCAACAACTAGACAATGAGAAATATTAGAAAGATTGAAACCTATAATGTAAGGCAATGGGTGACAGAGACTTAATGGAATCCTTTCCTTTCTTATATCTCTGGCTACTTTATTCTTTAGCTAACTTTTGTGTCTTCTTTTGTTTTCAAAAGTAGATGAATTTGAGTGTCTAAAAGCCACCTGATTCTTTACATCCCATTGCTATTTTGCACCACTTCAGAATTTCCTGTCTCATAGTTGGAACATATTCAAATATTCCCCAGTGTTTGTACCACCTGCTACTGCTCTCAGCTTCTGTTCAGAGAAAAATGTTTTATCTAAACTGTAATTTTTTGTTTTGTAAATTAAACCTAATTTGCAGTTTCCATGGAAAAATTGTAGGCATAAAAGTTCTATCACCTTGTCTAAAATTGCTAAACACCATTTTAAAATATATTTAAAATTTAATGATAAATCATAATTGCAAGCACATAAAGTGAAGTGCTATCGAAATGATGATTATACACAAAAGTGTGTGCTACAGGGGAAAATGTAATACAGAAGTTCTCAAGCACTGTGAAAGTCTATAAAACCTACTCATCAAGTTAGTGCTAAGCATCAAGCATTATTTTATGCACATGCCTACTGGAACATTCCTGTCTCAAGATAAGCAGTTTGAGATGCAGATAGAAGGTTGTTATCATGTATCAATGGCCACTGAGTAGGAAAACCCACACTGTGTTTTCACGAACACATGCTTGTAATGGTTACTATGAAATGAGATTGTAGTTTGATGATAGGATGTCTAATTCTTTTGTGTGTTCTACATAATTCTAATAAAGCAAGTGCCTTTTTATATGTTTTGCTTATTAGAGTTGAAGATTTTTTCCTTTTTAATTTCAGAAATTTTATTTTGTGTTCATAGACTATCCATTTCTTAGCAAGGAATACTAGATATGAAGTTTGATCTAACAACCGTTAGTCTGTAAATAATTACCTCTTTCCATAATATCACAAGAATTATCTTTAAAAATTTCCAATGTATAAATGTAGTGCCTATAAAACTTAACTATGCTATAGAGCCTTTGGTACTAAGATTAAATATCTGGTCTGTTATAAAAAGTCATTCACAATCTAGCCTAACTAAAGTTCTTTTCCCATATAATTCAATCAAGCTCTAAATCTAGCACTATATGCATGGTACGTTTTTCTCCACTGGGCTTTAATTTGGGCTTAGCATCAGGCAGATTGCTTAAACAGCACCTATTTTAACAACGTCTCTCATATTTTTAGAGTGAATCTTCTCTATTTGCCAATATATTTTACATATGCTCCTCAATTTGTGTTGGTGTTGCTTCCCCATTGAACCAGTGTAAATTGAAGATAGCAAAAATAAACAATGCCCTGTGTACACCTAACCTATCAAACATTAACACTTAGTAAAAATACTACAATTCAGAAAATAGCCTGTTTACCCTCATAATTTCCTTACTAACTGAGAGCTGGAGCTTCCTGCATCTGCCCAGCATTTTGAAGAAGTATGGTACTACCTATTACTGAGAGCTCAGGCAAAGCTCAGTATTCGAAGTGTAATTTCTACTCAATATATGCAGCTTGGGCTGTACCACTGAACACTTAAAAATATAATAATTTGATCCATCATACATTGCATACCATTGTATAGACATCTATTACAGGTTGCCTGTGGTCCTATCTATCTGTCATCTATCTAGCTATAGATAGATGACACCTGATGATACCTGATGATAATTATCCATCATAAGTGCATCCTTTCAAAACATACTTTAGTACCTGCACTGAAAAGGCAGTGTGGTTTAATGGTTCATAACAGCTTCTAAAGCCAGTGTTTTTACTCATTAAAAAAGGATTTCATCTTAGGAAAAATAATTGTTATATTTTTCCCTCATTTCAAACTTATCCCTCGTCATACATCCAGTACTAATTCTCTTCCTTAGTACAGAAATCAAGGAAACAAATAAACATTTTTCCTAAGACAGAAATGTATAAACATGGAATGGTACCATTGGACAGATTTCACAAAAAACCTACTCCAAATTCCTAAGGGGTAAAAAAAAGAAAAGAAAAGAAATTCTACAGTTCCACACCTTAAGTTCAGAAACAGATTGAAAGTTAAATTCCAACATTGGTGGTTCATTTATCCAAAAACTATTTATCATCCTTGACCAATATCTGTAAGATATTTTGTCTTAAATATTTGTTGAATTCTTTAAGGTAGTTTATGATCTTATGGTTATCACTGGCTTACCTAGCTATTTTGTATTATCTTAGAGGGAAGTCTTAAAATATTTTTTTCCCAAGTGTTCCTTTTCCACAGATGTTTGGAGAAATAACAACTAAAATGCAAATGAAATGAATGCTGAAATAAATATCATTTAAACTAAAGCAAAAAAAAAATAACGGATGATACAGCTTAATAATATCTTCATGATTTCATAGTGAAAGATATGGGAATTATGGTTTCTTGGCTACATTCTTTATTTACATTTTAAATAAGTGATTATTGAACATTTCTTTGGTGCCTGAACCCTATACTTATGAAACTTCAATTCTGATATAAAATGCACAATTTTTAAAAATGTAACAATTTGAAAAGTATCTTTAAATTGGAGCAATCAGTAGTATTTGAAAGATTTTTTTAAAAGAAATTGATTATATTTCAGACTTCAAAACATCCTCTAGAAGATAGTTTTAAGAGTGTTGAGAGGTAAAGTATAGTACGATCCTTCTTTAGTATCTACAGGGAATTTGCCCCAAGATGGTTCTTAGATTCCAAAATCAATAGATACATATCTGTTTGCACATCTGTTGCTCAAAATGATCATATATATATATAATCATATGTGTGTGTGTGTGTGTATGCTATATTATTTCTGCTGTTTACATGCAATCATTTCTAGAATACTTAAAAACCTGTAATACAATTAATATAAATGTTATAGGTATATTGTCAGAGAATAATTATAAGTAAAAACAGTATTTCTGCAGTGCAGATGCAATTATTTTTGCAAATATTTTCAACCCATGGCTAGTTGAGTAAGCAGCTGCAGAATCCATGTATACTGAGAGCTCTCTATATAGGCAAGAAAACAAATGAAGATGCCAATGCAGCAGAATGCAGAATGCCAGGAAACAGGCAATAAAACATGATGCTTGACTTCTGGCAATAGAAGAGGATAGTCAGAGAAGCACTGAGAGATACATAATGGGAATAAAAAACGAGATGTCCTTATGGATTGAATGGGCAGGGTGAGGAAAAGGGAGGCCTTAGAAATCACTTTTATCTGTCTGGCTTAAGGAACTAGGTAGATGCCAGGGACATTTAGTGAGATAAGGCAACAGGAGGAAAATCATTTTTACTAGGAGTTGCGGTCAAATAATGTTGTCAATTTTAAATAAATGAGTTTGAAGTGAATTTGAGAAAGCTAAAGTACAAAGATAAGTTAAATGTGTTTTGTACACAATTTTGCCAAATACAAGTAGTAATACGGAAAATCACACCTCTAAAAGGGAGAGGAAAGTTAAATCATGAGAAAAATATGTTTTGAGTCAACAATGGTTATAAAAGGGCTTGAATAGGAGATGCAAAATGACTGAATGATTCATTTTATAAATTATTAATCTGATTGTTAAATTACAGTATAACATTGGAATTGCTTAGACAGTCTCTTGGGTTTATTACTGTATGCAAGGCGAACTTAATTTCTTAAAATGTCTACAAGCATACGTAGGATCACATATCCAAAACAGCCATCTTTTGGAGGTCTGTAATTTGGGCATTTCTAGAATCAGATTGCCTGGTTCAAATATTAAATGCTGAGCAAAGTTTTTTCAACTCTCTGTGCATCTGTTTTTCAAAGGTAAAATAAAGCCACTGACAACTTAGAACCTCCCTCATATGTTTGTGTTAAAAAATAAGTAATGTAGGACATTCAAAATTCTTAAAACACTGACACATAATGAAAGCTTATTAAAGTTTAGCTATTTTTATTATGCAGCACTATTTAATATATAAACATAGGAAGTGAATTGAAATATTAGTTCATGGAAATGAAAATATCTTGTCTGATTCCATTCCTTTTATTTGGTTTTTATTTTTTGTAATTACCCAAGACAATCTGAGGAATCTCTAGACACACGTTGCATTTCTTGGCAACACTGATGGTCTTTAGTACCTTTTGAAAAATTATTTTTAAGAAGATACTACTTTATTTAGCATTTATGTCCTGATTTCTGGAAGAGATTCAACTCACATAAATACTGAGAGCTTACATAATCCAAACTGAAACTGCACACTGAGTGCATATTTGGTATGTTTAGTAAAGGAAAAAGGTCACATGCTCAGTCATTTTCTGTCTTTAAAGCAGCTTATATCAGCATGTACTGAGTATAGTAACCTTTTAGAGATGAAAAGCTGATAAATGGAATAAAAATAACCCACAAATATGGATATAGAAATGCCTTATCTATTGCTTTGATCGTACTAATTTCATTTTATATTTTGGAATGACTTCCAGCTAATACTAGGATAAATTTCAAGCTGTATCAGGTAACACTAAGTGCGTTTATAACCAGAACCTGTATTTAAAATAATCAACTATACTAATAGAAGAAAAGTAGAAATTACTATTTATCCTAACAGTTCAGTCCACTGAAGCTAGTGAGAAAACAGATGTAGTAAGTATGAGAAACAAGCTGGCTGATCAGGGAGCCAGGAGTTGAATGCACGTACTTTGACTTGAGAATGCTCGCTGTAAACCTGTAGATAGATTTTTAACAAGTCAAATTCTCGACAGGAAGGCTCACCATCTACCAACAGAAAGCCAAGCACACGTATACTTTTAAGAAAACTTAAGTATTGTGTAAAAGCAATACCAACACTCCTGTCAGACAATAAGTTTTCACCATACTATCATAGCCTAGAGGCCAGGGACTGTATTGTATTGACAGTTTACTTCCAATGCCTCGCAAAATCTCTTATTGTTGTTTTAAGGCAAAGAGCTGACAAAGCACTAGTAGAGCTAGAGAAAGAAGGCTTTACACGTGAAGTGACATTCAATTCTCTTTTGAAAATAAATTCAGGTACTCAGTAAAGTAGGAAGTCAGGAGTCAGCACCCCATCCCGCTACAGGAAGAGCCCCTGCTGTTAAGCATGTCTGCTTGCTACATGACTGGCTCCCCTATTTGCTCCTAATTTAATCAATTTTACCTGAGCAATGAATCTTATTGGTTGACCACAGTTCTGTCCCACCTTATGCCCACTTTGCAAACTCCCATTTTTCCCCACCTTTGAACCATCTAACCTTGTGATTTTACTCTATAAAAGTCCCTAGAAAAGACAGAGTCCCTGGCAACCCACTCAGACCCCTTCTGTCTCTCTCTCAGACAGAAGTTTTCTTTCTCTCAATAAATATATTCCACTCTCCATCTCCATTGTTCCTAAAATTCCCTCCTCAATTTTAGAGAACACAGACTCATACCAGACATATAGTAGTTAGGCCATTTCATCACCCTATGTCACTGCCACTGGAAAATAAATTCTGCATCTTTTTTTTTTCAGCATAGTATTACTTGGATGCAAGATTTTTCTCATTGATCTATAAGATTTCTATTTTATTGTTAACACTTCAGTTCTCCCTAACGTGCTTCATGAAATAAATGCTTTAATTATTTGCTTGTATATTCAATATTAAAACATCATGCTCCTTTAAAATACTATATCTTTTTTTTATCCATTCCTCAGTTGATGGGCACTTGGGTTGTTTAAAAGACTTGGTTATTACAAATTGTGCTGCTATAAACATGGGTGCACATATAACTGTGGCATGATGCTTTGAGTCCTTCTAGGACAATGCCCAGAAGTGGGATAGCTGGGTCAAATGGACCTCTAAGCCTAGGTATTTGAGAAAGCTCCACACTGACTTCCATAGTGGGGGCACCAGTCTACACTCCCACCAAGAGTGGAGAAGAGTTCCTTTTCCCCACAGCCTCTTCAGCATTTGTTATTGGTTGATTTGGACCGTGGCCACTCTTTGTGGAGTGAGATGGAATCTCAGCATTGTTGTAATTTGCATTTGTCTAATGACTGATGATGCTGAACATTTTTTCATATATTTATTTGTCATTTGTATTTCTTCACCTGGGAAGTGTGCATTCATCTCAGCTGCCCATTTTGGGATTGGGTTTTTGAATTTCAGGGCCCTGATCTTTTTAATTCTTTATATATTCTATATAGAATTCCTTTGTCTGAAAGAGAGTTGGCTAAGAATTTTTCCCAATTCATGGGTTTTCTTTTTCCTTAGTTGGGGATTTCTTTTGACATATAAAATGTTTTAACAAGACAAGATCCCTGTTGTTGATTCTGGGAAGTCATGCAGTTTGATTTTATTCATGAACTCTCCACCTACCCCTATGTCTTCAACATTTCTACCTACTTTGTCTACCAGCAGATTTAGTGTTTCTGTTTTAATATTTAGATCTTTGATCCATTTTGAGTTTAGTTTGGTGCACAGTGATAGACATGGATCTACTTACAGTTTTCGGCATATGAAAAGCCAGTTTTTCCAGCCACTAATTAAAGAGGCTATCTCTCTTCTGGTATTCTAAGCAACTCTTGAAGATAATAATATGCAATATTACAATGATTGTTAAATTACTAACATATTGTTTTGAAAGCCTATATTGTTACTGTTTTGAGTTTTTTGTTGTTCTTGCAGTTATTGTTTGTATGTCTCTTGTTTCTGTTTTTCTTCTCTGTTCTTTTTTCCTCTTTAAAATACAATAAAATTATCATGCTGTTTTAAGTGTATTTCAAGCATATTGGATTCTCAAAAATAATATAGGATATAGCGTAAGTACCTAATCACAGAGTATTTCTGATCATTTTATTATTGGATTACTACCTTATCATCTACAATTTAACAAGGAATACATATTGCAGTGTATAAAAATGACTATACATTTATAGAAAATATATAAACACAGGAATTCTAATTAACCATTTTTCTGTACATATGATTTTCTCAAATTACATAATATTTTCTAAGGGAGTTGTTACTTCAAAGTCTCTGTAGCCAGGAGTGGTGGTACATGCCTATAACCCCAGTACCCTAGAGGCTAAGGGAGGGGGGTCACTGAGTGTTTGAGACCTGCCTGAGGTACAACGCGAGTTCAAGTCTAGCCTGAACTGCATAGTGAGAACTTGTCTCAAAAATAAAAATAAAAATAAATAAATAAATAAATAAATAAATACAGTCTATGTAAAACTGCTTTAATCAAATCATTAAGTGCCACAATAATTTGTAAACTACAAGAGAATATTTGTAATTCAATGTATAAACTATTCAAACAACTAAACTCTGAAGAGACATTTTTAGCAAAGCAAATTTGTTCTAAAGAGATACACAAAAAACACAAAACTTCCATTTTTATGTTCAGGTTGTAAAACGTTTTACAATAAGAAAAATTCTCTTTGTATTGCTTGTTAATTATGGTCAACCCAGGCATGGCAGAACTTGCTTGTAATTCCAAAAGTCTGGGAGGCTGTGGCAGGAGGGTGGTAAATTCAAGACCAGTCTGGGCAACTTAGTGAGACAGCGTCTTAAAATAAAAAAAATAATAATAATAATTACAATGGGCTGAGGATGTCATTCAGTGCAAAGAAACTAGGTTCAATTCCCAATACTTCAAAAACAAAAACAGATGTTGACAAATACAAGGTCATGAGTTCGATCCCAGTTACCAATAAATAAATAAATAGAGATAAAAAGAAATTATGGTTAAGGTATATGTATATGTGTATATATATATATATTATTTTTTGTAAGAAGAAATCTTAGGTAAGTTTAAACAGAAAAATGTTTATTGTCTTAGAAGTGAAAAAATATATTGTCTGAAATCAATCTCTGTTTCACAGATTAAAAAAAACTTACATCCAATTGATTTAGTGATATATCTGAGGTCACATGAGGAGGAATTTCAGAGTCTGAACAAAGGTGTAGTTTCTTGGGTCAAAATCTATTTTAATGCCACCAGGTACACTTCCTTCAGATCACTGACATATAAGCTTTTAAAGTCTAATCAACTAATAAAGTTTTCCTGAAGGCAAGGATGTACATGAAACAGGCTTGCAAGAAAGGCTTCTGGTGAATGGAAATCTGAGGGACATGAAATAAACACTCTGTGACTGTGTCATCTTATAAACTAAGTACAATACACAGGTATTTCTGTGATACCCAAGAAATGTATCATTTGTTAGCAAAACAACAAAAATCTCTAATTATGCAAGGGACAGATTATTCAAACCCTTGTATACTTTTAGACGTAGATTGAAGAACAGTCAGCTAAACACTGCTGTGATCCAAGTTTTTCACAAGTGAAATAATTATTTTAAAAGTTGAAAATGCACTTAAATTTCATTCAATAGATTATATTAATGTGCACAGCCACTTTACACAGAAAGGAGCCCAAAATTAAATTTTTCTGAAGTATTTTAATAACTTTAAATAATCTAATAAATGATTTAGTGGCATAATTTTAAAAATTATTGCTTACAGTTTGGCTTGGGCTACTTATAATAATGAGCATATTGTCTTATAGTATTGTTTTCCAAATATTCAATTTGCATTCTGCAGAATCAAATTCCTTTACTGTTCTGAACTATTGATTTTACTTATTTAATGATTCAATAATAATAAATGCCAGTGATTACTGTGCTGTGTGTATTATTTATCATTTCATTTATAATGGGATTATGAACTTTTTTAGTAGCATGAGCATCTGTCCAAGTTTATCTTAAACTCTGTCATTGTTTTAACTGCATATGTTTCAACAAGTTATTTAATATTTTTCAGTCTCAATGCTTTTATTCATAACTTTCTGATAAAAAATTTTGCCTCATATGATCCTTAGAAATATTACAGATAATTCATGTAAAAGAACTAGCACGATGTTTTCTACTCAGATCTAATCATACTTGAAATGCGTTCTATTTCCCCATAGAGATATTTAAACAACGTAGCCATTGTAACTATAAAGTACTTATCCTGAAATGTGTCTTATTTCCTGCCTCAGATAATTAGCATAAAGAAAAATGAGTGTTATCTATCATTATTTCTGTACTGCCTCAGAGAAGAGACTTCTAATAAACAACAGGTGTCTGTGATATCTGTGTACATAGCTGCAGGTAAAGATTATGATTATTATTTTCAGGGAACGCCATGGAAATTACTTCAAAAGCAGTAATAAACTTGCATCGATTCATCTCTCTATAAACTGTCAACAAAGTCCCTCGAGGCCAAGCCTTAGCACAGTATATATATGTACAGCCATTACATTTACCTGGCAGTTCGTAAAGCAATACTAAATGCTTTAAGACTTTTATTCATGACATGTTATATGCCCCTCCCATACCTCTATAAGGATGGTATTGTCCTTGTTTTATAAAGTGCTCAATAACTAGGTTCCAAATAATACACAGCATAAGCAGATTGTGAAGACAGACCTCTGATGCCTTAGTGTGTACCCCTTTGCTTCTCACGCTTCTCATGTGGCTGCTTAGAAATCTGTTAAGAGAAACGGCTACCCACATTTGACTGTGGCTTGCTTCTTTTATTTCAGTATTCTGAAAGCAACACATCTCTTAAGACCAAAAAAGTGTAAATTTTTTCCTTGTGTAGGCTCTAAGTTTTCTCTATAAGCCAAGTTCATTCTGAGATTATCTGTATTTGTGTACTGGTCTGCTGCTGTCTGGATGGAGACATCACAGGTCCATGATGGTGCCAAATCTGTGACTTTGGTTTCATAATTCTTTTTCTCTGCAATATGTAATCAGTCTCTAATTCCCAAATGTATATGGAGTTGGCAATCATTTTTCCACGTCAAAACCGTCATTAAGTTGATTGGGACACTATTATTCTTTTCCTAGTCTCTGTAGTTGAGTCTTATTTGCTTATCTGATTCCTTGCCTGATTTATTCTTCTTTGTGCTATCCAAGTGAGCCTGCTAGCTCACAAGCAGGACTGTGTCCTACAGTTTTGATAGGCCCTGTACAAGGCCCTCATTACTTTCACCATGACGTGAGGCTCTTCATGGTCGAATTCCAACTTGTTTTTGCAGACTAATGCCTCAGATTTTGACCTTCAAAAAATGCCACAAGTCCCATATTTAACACAAAAATAGGTATTTAGTGTCACAAGACTACAATAAGTGACTAGTGGACATATTTGGATCCATCTTTTTCTGTTATTTCATCTTTTTCTATCTAAACACACACATAACGTGTCACTTAAAAATAATTAAAGAATTAACTTCTCATTGGCAACATAATTTTCCCTTCTTGCCTATCTTCAACATACTCATTCTAACAGTTCCATTATTTATAGCTGTTGTGAAAAAAAGAAAAGAAAATGCTGTGCAAATGGCATATTATAAAATTAAATGGTAACATATTGTGTTGCTTGGGATCCTAGTCAAGTCTAGAGGCAAAATAGAAACAACAGATGCAATATAAATGCAGAGATAATATGTTTGTCACACTGCAATCTAGTCTTGCAAAATTAGTACAATATGCTCTACCTGAGGAAAAACTGAAAGAGAGATGCAGAGACAGAGAGAGGGAAAATGCTGCCAGCAACATAAATGAAAGGACAGGGATCTTTTAATCTTGGTTTGGTTATAAATTTTGTAAAGAAATGGCACACTAATTGGATTTATTAAAATTTCAGTCAAAGAGATATTTCTTTCATATTAATGTGGCTTCCCATGTTTTTTGGATCACAAGATTTTCAACATTCCTTTTTTAGTGCAGTAATTTTTCTATTTTTGTGTGGGTCCAATTAAATTCTACACTAAAGCTGTTCACATAGGTGCTTCTTTATTTTTATTTTCTTAGCCACTTGTAGTGTTACAGGACTAGATTCAGGAGCAGCCTAGGGCAAAGGGTTTCGCGATTAAAATCTAAATGTATACATATAAGTTATAAAATAAATTAGTCAATGTGATATACATAATACTGTATTAATTACCTAATTTACATGGGATATATAATCCAGTGTTTAAGTTTGTTTTTATTTAAGTTGGTTTTAAATTAAATATAAAAGAATTTTTTTAGTCTAGTAATCTCTCCTATTTTTACATGAAGAAGTAAAATTTTCTTCCCTCTCTAACCAGGGAAGAAAATATTTAAAAGCTATTTGAAACCACATTTATTTTTGTAAAGTCACTGAAAGCTTTTATTTGTCTTTTCACTACTGATGCTCTTTGCTGTGTTAATTTGTATTTCCTTCACTACCATTTTCCTCTCCTTCTCTTCTTCAACAGAGAAAAACACCTCATCTTTTTTGAACAGAAAGAAATCTAAAAAGCTACTACATTATTTAAACATATAGTAAAAGTCTTTTAACTCTGCATATAAAAGGTGTCTTATTACACTTACTATCATCATATACCACCACAGTTTAAAGAACTTACAGTATTATCAAAACAGTCTCCCCAAATTTTATTGCGTCTCTGTCTTCCATATTTGAACTGGTTGATGTGAAATTTTTTTGACTCAAAACCTAACAGTGAAATATTCACAAGGGAGGTTATCAAAATCACCTTTAGGTTTTAGTGGTTTAGCATAGAGTTATAGTATGGAGTTAATATGTACATAGTCTCAGCTTTAACTCCCAACAGCAAGAAAAAAATAGTTATAAGTGCAAAATAAATAAGCTCATGTATTGTTTGTAAGCACAGTAGTTTTCTGACCATTTGAAAGACCCAACCAGTTTTCAGGTAAAAGGATGTTATATTGGCAATCTGTTATTAGTAAATTATAGTTGAAGATATTTGATAATTAAGAATAATACCAAACAATTATGGTGTTCAGATACTTTAAATCAAACAGGAAGAAATAATCGTATTATTAGGAGACACTAAGTAGTCCCAAGACTTGCCTAAATATACCTAAAAACAACTTCAGTAAAGTAGCTGACTAATGCCAAAGTGGGTCTATGGCAATAGCTCTCTTGAACAAAATAACAAGAGACTTAATGAGATTCTGGGATTTTGGCACAATAGTGTAGTAGAGACTCATAACCTTACATAAGGTGATGAATAAGGTTAACCTTCCAAACAATTAGAATCATTTCAAAGGAAAAAAGATATCTTATGCCTTGATAAACATGTGTCAAAATGCCAAATATCAGTTTTACCATTCTGAAGCTGACAGGCACCAAGAGTGGACATCAGTGACTACATCTGTCTATGTTATCAAACTTAAATAGATAAGTGCAAACTTTAAGATTGAAATTTTGAGTTATTAACTACATGTCCTTTTTAAAACTTTCTGGAAAAATTAATTCTTTAACAACAGTACAGAAAAAGAAAAGCTAAAATTGAGTAACTATGAATATTCTGATAATAGGCATTTTTTTCAGTTAAACATAAAAATAATTGCTGATTATGAGAAAACATGTATTTGTAGTAAATATTTATAAAAATAGTAATTTTCAGTTCTTTCTGTTGACAATGTAAAAATGAGATGGAGGTATAGGAGTTCTATACTGTCAGTATTTGGAAAAAAATATTCCTTATAAAAATGCCTTTCTAACCTTAATAATAAATAATTCAATAATTGGATTTTAAACTCCAATTTTGGTGTTGAAAAATTTCAGATTTATAAGAATTATAAAAATTCTCACCCACTCATTCAATATTTTATTTCCTTTGATAATAGTTATGTAACATGTTTAATACAAATTCACATTGCCCTAAATATTTTTGAAGAAATTTTCCTCCCTCACAAAAGTTATTATTGTGCATACTTCTTTCTAACACATGTTCATTGCATTTTAAATTTCTCTAGTTCTACTAGAAAACACTTCACTTTTAATTATAAGAAAATTAATAATGTTTAAATCAGTTAATTCTATCCCTTTCTATAAAGAAACACTACCCATATATGAATTTCTCCAATTTTTAATTAACAATAATATTTACAATATGTTGATAAATTTCAGCTAAATGTAAGCATTCACAATACTATGATAATTTTACTGTTTTAGTACCAAAAATATCAGCTTGCACTGATAGTTATGTTTTATTAAAGTTTTGTGAAATTTCACTATATGTACACTTCCAGTCTTCTTATGAAACTTCAGTAACAGAAATAAAAATTTGAAATCTGTTAAATCTTTTAAATATATGCAGCTTAATTTAGAGCTCACTCTGACTGCTGCTACATAATGAATGCTTGTTTTGTCTGGAAAAGTATAAATTTATGGGTCAACAGAAGTAATTTTGTGGAGGTAAGATAGCATGTGATTTTATTTTATATGTTTTCATTCTATAATGGACAAAAATCATAAAATGATTTTAAGATGTTATAAAAGGAAAATAACCCTAATTTTCTTATGTTTTCACAGTTCTATGGTTGCATAATTTTATGTAAGCCTTGGAAATTGAATAATGGCACTTACTTATGCAAAGTTACGATCTCAGTGCTTGAAGCAAATCTGCATTGCATATACAAATTTGTCAGCTAGGATTTAATGGTTATGAACCCCACACCTTATGTATTATCACAGCATCATCACTGTGCAGTTTAAACAAAGATTTTCTGAGCAAACAGTATTTACAGAGTATAGATGACTGGAAATCAGTTGGGAAATGGTCATTCATTGTTGAGTTAAAAATATATAAAAATGTGGATGTCATTCGAACTGTTCAAACTAAACAAATTAGGTTAAAATATTTTAGAATCTTTAACTCTTTTAGAATTTTTGCCCTGATAATTAACATAATTTTCAATAAAAATAAGATATCTTCTAAACTTGTTATGAATAGATAAGCAGAAAATATATTTATTCATATGCACTCTACTGGTGTCCCTGATGAAATAATGCCATTTAATGTTTAATATGACTTCAAAAATAAAACAGTAACACAAACCACCCAGTAGGAAAAAGTCCAATCCTGCACAACTCTAATAAGCAGTGTTGAGACTACATCAATTCTAGAGAACAAAACACACTGTAGTTGGTAGAAGTACACAGTGTGCTCTGTTCCTGTCTGTCATGTCATATTTTTCTGTTTTTATACCAAAAGTATTTAAAATAACTTTCAATTATTTTCCTGAATGTAAAATATATAAAAGATCATATTAATAAACAAACTGAAGCCAAATACTTCCCTTTTGGTTTCCAACACACTTTCAGTGAATATCTGCTATGTTTGTGATTAATATCAAATAAATAAATCAATGTGAATAACAATTAGAACTACAGACTTATGTTAGTATATTACATTAGTATATCAGAATATAATCTATAGAAGTTTCAGATGCAGAATATTTAAAGGAGTATCTCCTTGGAGTTCTGGATGAGATAATATACCGTTTGAACTTTTCAGAACTTTACCCAGAAGCTTTATGTAAAAGAATAAAGAAGATCTAATTTAACAAGAAAAGTGAGATATTAGAGGCTTGGAGAAATCAACAGCAGTAAGCAGAATTGGGAGGTAATAAAGCATGTGTAAGCAGTTTAGCAAAACTGACACCAATAGAAGCCCGGGGGAGGGTGAACAAGAGGCAGCTGCTTTTGCTCCTCAGTTTCTCTGAAAGGCCTCACAACCAGATCGCCAGGTACCGCAGGACACAAGACGGGAGAAATTGTAATTTTTAAAAAGTGAATTAACTAATATCTATACGGAGATTTAGCCACTCAAGTCCTATTTTCTGACCCAAGGCAGCTGATTTCAGATGTGCCCATGCCCATAAATTGCCCTTATCATATAAAAATTAGCAACAACCACATATAATGGAGGAAGAGATGTAAGGTGGCACAAATTATGCGAAAGCTTTGAATGACAAAG
Source organism: Dolichotis patagonum (assembly GCA_004027295.1). Classification (NCBI taxonomy): domain Eukaryota; kingdom Metazoa; phylum Chordata; class Mammalia; order Rodentia; family Caviidae; genus Dolichotis; species Dolichotis patagonum. The sequence continues at coordinate 43,277 of PVJX010009523.1, forward strand.
AAAAACAGTGCAGAACATGGTGGTTATCTTCATCCCAGGGGCATGTTACAACCCATCTTAATTCTGTTTCTCTCTCTGTCCCTTCCTCTCCCTCCCTCCATCTCTTGGTGATTTCTTTCCACTTAAGGAAATCTGCCTGTTTCTATCATGTGACAGAGCATGGTAAGTGGCATTTTTGCAGATTTGCTGCTTAACAGTATGTGTGCGAAATATAAAAATATCTTTTTTCCAACATGAAGCAAGGAGATTGATTTTTCTTCTCACACTCTCAAGAGACTCCCTCAAACACCTAATAGTGCTTTCCAGGGTTTTAATGGAATGCCCCAGCTAGAGTGTTTTCACTACTCTTGGAAAGGACTCGAGCTGCAGTATCTATGAATACTTTTTTTTTCCCCTTTTAACACATTTTAGGTGAATTGAAAGAATCTTCAAAGAAAGGAAAGGCTGAAATACCTCAAATGAAAAAGTCACAAGTAGCAGCAGCCAGGAAGCCGAAGAGTAAATGCTAGCTATAAATCAAATACAAGTCACATTAGTGAAGGGAGCTAAGAAGTCTAAGATAAAATCACTCATATTCCTCAGAGGAGAAAGACAGATCCTTTTAAACTTAGAGTGAATTTAAATTCAATAAAAATGGATAATAAACTTTTAACTAGAAATCATGTGACAATACAGGGAATCAGAAAAAACTTTAAGAAAAGAAAATGCATACTTACTAGTTTGAAAAACCTTTGAGTTCCAAGAATCCTTATTTAATAGTGTTAACGGCATCTGTGATGAATACGCCAATAACAACTTCTAAAAGATCGTAGCAAATACTGTAGGGATGCATTTGATTGCTATAGGGGTTTTCAGTGATAGTGTAGAAGAAAGTGAACACTTTTGACTTTTATTCATAAATTTTGTTCATAATATTCATTTGTTGACTAAAACAGAAGTAATTCCTGCCCAAAGTATTCAAGATATGTCAGCATTTTGAATGACAAAATTCTTCTAAGTCTGTGTACAGCAGAAACTTTGATTTTCTCTTTGTCCAAAGAAAGCAAAAGAACCCATTATGGAGAGCAGCTTTCTAGAAATGGTTTCCGAAATGTGCCAAGTGAGAATCTATTTCATCAGCCAAGCAACTGAACCTTTTTTTTTTTCTTCTGAACAGCCTACTGAAACAAGGCCAGAGTTAGAAATTGAGAAAGAAATAGAGTCAAGTATATTCAATATTAATAAAATAAATAAAGTTCATACAGCTTTCTACTTTTCATATTTGCTTCTTCCTAGGAAGAATTTTTTTCTCTGCTTCTTAAAAATTAAGGATAGTAGGTCACTTGTTTCTGTTTTTGATGAATCTGCATATTAGCCACTTGCCAGACTTCAACTGTGATATATTTAGGAAAAGAAATAAGCTAGAGAGCTGTATAGTACACCCTGAGTGTGCAGAACAGATGGAATTGCTTTTTACCTTTAACAGACCTTGAGTTTTCAGCAATTTATTTTTTAAAAATACTCTTCGCAGCAGGGAACATCTATACAATTTTGTGCAACTCACAATCAGTTTTGTCACATGACTGCACATTTGTCCATAAATTAGTGGAAAAATATGTTCAGGCAAGTTCTGGCAGTCAAGAGCTTAAAGAAACCCTTTAAAAGTGTGCAACGGTAAGATGACATTTGTGGTCAGGGCAAAGAAAAGGAAGTCATAAAAGTACACAGCCTTAAAAGTTATATGAGAAAATACTTAAATATATAGCATGTCATATATCTTGTAAAATGTAGTCAATGATGTAGCTTTTTATGTAGAGTTTGCTGATTTCAGTATTCTGTGAGTAGTCAGGTAAATCGTGTAAGCGGTAAACTCAGCCTAGGCAATACTGATTGTGAAAATCATCTTTGGAATAATGGGAGTTTTCTTCTCTCTCTGTCTCTTCCTCTCTATCTCTGTCTGTCTCTGTCTCTGACTCTGTCTCTCTGTCTCTGACAGCAAAGCACAATGACACTGCTGCGGATCATGAAGATAAGATTGAAAATCAATAGAGGGAGAATGAGGAGCTGAGAAAAGCCCAATTTAGTACTTCACAGTGCTGCAGTGTGAGCTGATAACCATTGTAAACCAGACTTGTTTTATAGGCAGTAAACTACCATTCTTAATTGAGTCATTATAATATTGGGGTTTTCTGTTTTTTGAGACTAAGCCAAATGCTAAATTAGTTCATAATTGAAGGGGTTTGTGTGTTTGTATGCTTGTTTTTTGAGACAGGGTTTCACTATACAGTTCAGGCTGGCCTTGAACTCAGTTTGTAGCCCTAGCCGGCCTGAACTCGAGGTGTTTGTCCTGCCTCAGCCTACCAAGTGCTAGGATTACAGGCATGCGCCACCATACCTGCAGCAATAATTGAAGTGTTTCAGTAGGCTTTGAAAGTGCTACACAGATAATTTTTACTTTGGTAATTTTGAGTTAGTTAGGTGTATATGAGTGATATCCTTCACACAAAATAATTATATATGTGTGCTTGTGCAAATATTTCAGTTCATATTGTGCCAGAAAATTATCTAATGGATCATGTATATAAATTTCTTTTAGAGGTAATTAACTAGACTGGTGTCCAAGAGCATTCTTACATGATTCTAAGTGCTTTTCTCATTATAATAATTGTCAAAAGTTACCAGATTTTTCAAGATGAATAATATACAATATTGTTTTGAGATTGAACTGAGACAAAAAAGAGCTGAACTATTTATATCTTATGTTAACTTTTTCTGAAAATAACAAAAAACTGTGTGAACACTTAAACATCTTTCCTTATAAAAATATGAGATAAACACTTCTTAACAATAAACTAAGATTAAAAAATCAAAAAGAATCCCTAGACAAATCACACTAGTGTCCTGCTTTGAATTTTAAAGTATTTATATCATTTTTCCCATGATTTTACAATAAAGCCACACCAGAGAATTTAACAATTTATTTTTTATTTCAAAAATAAAATTGGCATTTTTTGTGATAAAATATTGGTTAATATAAAACTCAAACTTTTATACTGTTTTATTAATAATAAGCTAACATTACTTCTAAATCAGAGTGAAAATGAAAATTATGGTTCCAATAAAATGGAATAATTCTAAAATTTTTAATGTGATAGAATGTAATTATTAATACATTAATATTATCTTGTAGGATGTTTTTGGCATTGCGTCTTAAGGACGAGAAAGCTACATGTACAAGCATCTCAGTTAACCAGCATATGCTCACCTTGTCGTCTCACAGATTGTTCTTACATTTCTGAAACAGCTACAGTAACTCAACATCATGCTATTACTTGTTATGCTTATTTATTTTTTATTTTTATTTATTTTGGTACTGGGGCTCAAACTCACAACCTTGCACTTGCCAGGCAGGCGCTTATGCTGCTGAGCTAAATCCCCAGCCCCTGTTATGCTTATTTAAAATAGCGAATTTTCACTTGATCACCTAGGAGTCCGGCTACAATCTTTCATTCTTCTCAGTACTGATGATATTACCTTTATTGGATGAATAAATCTCATTTTTTTGGTATTATCTTCCCTGGACTAGGTCTTACATGCAGAAACACAAAATTTTTCAGGGTGTCTTTTAGCCCTAATATTATGTCTATGATAGCTCAAAGAGAAAATCATAGGAGTTATTTAGTAAAAAAGAATAATGCTAAAAATAACTGCATACTTGTTTGATTTGTTTCACATTTCTTGCAAAACTGAAAACTAATGTGAGAAAAAATTTCTTAAATAAAAGCCCTCCCTAACATATTTATTTCATGTTAGATGTATGTTATAAAACTCTAGTGTATGTAATCTCAGAAATACTTTGGCAACACACATTACATACATGCTGGAGCTAAGTATATTCAAGGGTGTATCTATTCCATACTCACGAGACTGATAAGCATCTTTCTTGTGTACTCTTAATTGCATGGTAACAATATTAAAAATCTAGACAAATAGTTATAGATTTACCCTAGCAGAAGATCTTACTATAGTCCAGTTTATGTTTGGTCCTCTAAAAAATATATTACAACCATTCAATCCTGTCCACAATTGGTGAGACTTTCTTGGTTTTTGTTTGTTTTTTCTTTCCCAAGCTTGTTTAAAATACTTATTATATGCAATACTCTAGAAACCAGATTTTAACAAAATAGATAGTTTCACAACCTTGCTGGATAAAAGAATAGTAAAAATTAAATGGCAAGAATCCAGAGCTAAACATTAGATTTTCAAAAGATGAGAAACGTAGAAGCGAGTGAAGGTTTGGAATTAACTCTCATCTCTAGGGCTGTTAGCCTGGTTTCTGCTCCTCTTGAGGGAATGCAAACTTGGTCCCCTCTTAAGAATTTGCATATCTCCTTGCTTCACTTTCCTTAGATATCAGATGAACAAAATAATACACACTAATAATGAAGGGGAAACATTTCATTCAGTAACTGGAATGTACCAAGGACTAACATAAATTTGATGCTTAAAAGAAAACTCAAAATGAGGAGCATTAAAATTGTATCTCAATCAGTTTTGCATGGCTCTATCTTGTAATTTGAGCAACTACTTTGAAGAAGACAATACTCAGTGTACTATTGTTACTCTCCTACAGTCTTATTTTGAAATTTTTTCCCCTAAAATAAGCAATAAAGTAAAATAAAAGTAAACATTATTACAGTCTTCTGGAAAAAAAATGGTATTCCAGCTTCTCATCATGTCTAATCACTTTCACACTAAATTACAGAGAAATAGTAAGTGGTTAAGAGACCAAGCATTCAGTCTGACTCTTGATATCCAAGAATAATAATATTTGTGAGTCTTCACTTTCTAAATACTCATATAGAATGCTAAAAGTCAGCATGAGATTTATCTTTCGTTTTATGTTGAAGATAAGAAATTATTAACCTTTGACATTTGTTAGAATCAAGTGTGGAATTTTAAAGACAGACACGTGCATTCTAAATCTGCTAGATCAGAATGACGGCAATAGTGTATTGTTACAAATCTTTTCTGAAAAATGCAATGAGTAAGATACTTGAAAGACAGATCGCATTTATTCAACATTTCACACAAAAGATACTCTGACAATTTACTCATTTGTTTTTAGTTTTTCTGAACAAATGAGTTTGTAAAAACATAAAAAAGAATGGCTTATCTGTGTGTTCAAAATGGAACATTCTCTACAGAGAATAAAGCAATATTCCGGAACTAGAACTAGTAGGAGACTTCAGATGTTTTGCCTTCAGTTGCAGTGTGCATTTTTAGCTCCATTGGACCAAGGTGTATTTCCTTAGTGACAACAGAGTGGTTGTTAGCAAAGGATGCACTTTAAAAATGCATGAATATACAGCACAAAAGCAGCTTTCAGCCATGAGATCTCTCTGTAGGTAGAGTTTTCAAATTAGTACAGAAAATCAAGCTCAATGTGGTAAAACTCCCCGGTAGCAGTTGAGATACAGCACTTTAAGGAATTCACAAAAGCAACTCACAGCTTTTGTAAAAAAAGTCACTGGCAAAATATTATCCCCATTATGGGAAGAGGGTTAACAAACTTGTGCAGAAAGTTGACTACTGACAAATTCCAGATTAAAATGAAGATCTTTTCAAATTTCTACATTCTTTTGTCTGCAATCCATATAGTTCTAATGTATGATATTATAACCTAGTATTTGTTGTTGTGGACTGGCTAACCTAATCCATTATTTTGCCTGGTTCTGAAGATTGTATATTCTGTTCTACTCAATCCTGTGGAATTAACATTCTATATCCCCACACCTTGTTTTCACCTCAACACTGGCATGTGATACCTTGCCATTAATTATAGAATTTCTAAATTTGTAAAGGATGAATGAATCTCTTTTGCTTAGATTGATACCTTTGAAAATGTATGTGTGAGAGTACCAACACAAAGTGAAAACATTTACAACAGGAGATAACAATGTTGAATGTAACTTTGTCTTATGCTCCTCTTCCTTATCTTTGTACAAACCCTACAACTATACTGTTTTCCTTACAGATGATTATCTGAATTGTTTCATTCCCATGTTGAATTGAAGAGAAATATTTGTTAACAAAGTTAACAAAAGTTCTCTCTTTCCTCAGCTTCCGTGAATCTTCAGCCAAAGCCAGCATATGTAACTCCCGGCTTTACAATAAAACATTACTGATCTACTCTATAACCATGCCAGCAATTTTTCTATGTCTAGCCTGGTTAAATTTCTGCTATAATATAAATATCCATTGTGTCTAACCTTTACGGCTCTTACAGATCTTGTGTTCAAAGTTCCATCCCTGTTGTAACAATCCAATTCTTCTTGCATTAATCCGTCTACAAAGCCTCTTCCTGTTAAGTACAAATTTGTGGTTTTATTTTTAGTCTATATCTATTTTTCATTTATTTTTATTTATTTTTTAGAAGCACACTAAGGAAACTCAGAGGCAAGGAAGAACGAGAATTAAAAGGAGAGAAAGTCTCTCTGGCATTACACATAGTATGTTGTGTTTGGGCTCTGAAACTTTCCACAATCCAAAAGTCATACATTGAAACTCCTGTTCTATCATAATAATTTCTCTTACAATGTAACTTCCATATCTATATTAAAATTTATAGATATTTTATGTTCAACAGCTCATACACAAAAATGTAAATATATGTAAATATGGATCATGTATGGAGACAGAAGACTGGAATAAAGACTTGGACATGTGACTTGTACCAGTGCAAAACTGAGTATAAATCCAGTTGTGTGATATTTTCTAAACAACTTCTGCAAATGTAAAGAGAAATATCTCTTTTAATATTAGATTATTTTGCAGATTAAATTAAATGCTGAAGTATTTTGCATGAAACCTGACTCATAATGAGCAGTGAACAAGTAATATTTGTTATTATTAAGATTTATTTTAAATTAAGAATAGCATACAGAAACAAGAGATTGCATTTCTGTTTCATTGAGGAGGACATACATCATAATCCTTATAAATTTTGTGGAGTAAAAATGTAGACCTTTCATTTTATTATTCATTGCATGTACAACTTTGGCATCCCCTTTGATTTTTCTCATTAACTACCTCTACTTGATCATTTTACATCAGTTCAATTAAATCTGCTTCGGTCCATGTACACACTATTTTTCTTAACTCTGTGATTGTTTGATTCAGTCTCACATTGAGACTGACTGACTCACATTGCCTGACTGTTTCTCATGTGGAATTTGCTATAGCCTCCCACTTGGCACTTCTCAAGTCAGATATATTTCTATGGGCTCCACGGAATGTGATCTCCCTTGAAAGAAAAATTTGCAAGACTTCCTATCCTATTAACAAAATCATCATAGAATCTTAACAATTGGTTTCTGTTTCAAATAACACAAAATTTGCAACTTAAACTGTTATGTAGAAACTTGATTTAATTTCAGACAATTGTACCCCACAGTAATTGGTTTTGCCTAAGGATGTTGTAACTAAATAGTTGGACTACAAGTACTGTTCCCTGCCTATCACATGCACATTCTTCCTTTCTTCCAAAACAGTGTTATTTCAAAATGATTGAGTGGTTGACAATTTTTCAAAATTAAAATTTCTTTTCCTAAATTCCTTAGTAGCTAGGAATTTCCAGTTTCATAGTTCTGCACAATAAATGTGGAGAGAAAAAAGGAGAGCCTCATCATTTTTATATGGCAATACACTCTCCGTGTAGTGGCTTTCTTCTTCTGATTACTTAATGCCTGCATTGAGGCCATGGAGTTTAGAGATAGAAGATTCTTTTGACCATGAATTATCATTGTCCACTACTCAGCTCTGAGCTGTCCCTATGGACTTCTTTCATCTAAGAAAATAAATTTTAATATTATTGCTATATTTTCTGGCAATTTTCTTTTTCTTTTATTTTTTCTTTTTTTAAGTCTTTATTCAACATTTCTAATTATCGTCACAAACCTGGTATTGACAGAAATTTAATATTTGAAGGGATTTATCTCAGTCACTCAATATTTTGGTCTCATTCACTTTTTAACTATTATTAAAGAAAATATCACATATATATGAATTAGTAAATATATAATATGTAGCCATAATCCAATTCCAAAGTTATCAATCTTATTATGTTTGTTTGCTTCATAACTTTTTTCTTTTGTATTATAAGTAGAAAAATTCACATATAAGTATATTACCAAATAATACTTAAATCTATGAATTCTAAAATAATTTACTATTAAGTGGTATAAAAGTTTAGAATAACATGACCTCTATACAAGCAAATATATGCTACAGGCAAAAACTCAAAGTAAAACTAGTGATAGTATTAGATTTATAAGAGCTTAAGATTTAAAGCACTTAAGTGTAGAAAACAAAATTCATGTTGTTAGGAACATATTGCTATAAGTACTCTGTAAATTGAGTGTTTTCTTAACAATTCACAAATAATAAGTATCACACTTCTCCTCCTAAGTGATAATTGATTTCTACATCAATTAATTCACAAAGTCCGATAGTTTTATAGTCTCATTTGATGCCAAAATTATTTTGAGCCTTTCCACTTTTGTATCAGTATGTATTTTAGAAACATAATTAATGACAGAAGAGCAAGTAATTGTTTTACATTTTCCTTTTACTACTGCTTTTAGTTTTAATTTCTTTCTTAATGTGATATTTTATAACTCCTCTAGAGATATATAGTAATAGAATAGCATGTTTATAATTAATTCTTCATGAGAATAATACAAGTGCATAAATCTATATGATTTGTTTTGTTTGATTTTTAAATTAAAGCATTCTGCACAAGTTTTAATGCACGAATCCATTTTTAAATGTTACGAGCATCTCTAAAGGGTATGTAAATATGTATATTTTCAATTTCTTATACAACATATCCATGCATAATTTTTCATAACCTGCAGAGTATAATACATGCTGGATTAATCATCTTTGTGCACAATGTGAAGCCGTTTTCTTCTGTTTCCTGTTGGGAGCCATTGAGGCTGGAAATGGACCTACGGCATGACCCAGATGTGTCCCTACCAGAAAACAAAGAGCTTCCAGGTCAGTCTCGTGAAGAAGTTGCAACAGTCCAGGAAAACTCTAACCCCCTAGGCAATCCAAACAATGGGATGTTAGGCAGAGGGGCTGAAATTGACATCATGTTTCCCAGTATACAAATAAAGATGCTACAGTGTCTGAGCAGTTCCTTTCCTCCCATCAGGAGAGTAAGGGCTCCACCCAACCCCAGCTTCATCTTGTCTTTATTTTTCTCATCATCCTCTCGCTGGTGCTTAACCCTAAGATCCTCAGGAGCTGCATTGGGTCTCAGCAGTTTCCCCTGTTTCTCTTTTTCTTTCCCTGTTTTTCCTTCATCTTGATCTTCATTTTCTTTTATTGGACTATTCCTCCTTCTGGCTAACCATATCAAGTGCAGAGTTACAATGATTAAGTTAAAATCTTGGGTCAACCAGATGCATAGTTTAGAGCATGGTACCAGTTTTTCACTTGTAAAATGAAAATAAAAGCAGTCTTTACATGATTAGTGTTATTGTATTAAAATAAAGTATTTATACACAATGGAATACTATCCTCCCATATAGAAAGATAAATGAATCATGTCATTGAAAATAGATGCACTGGAGACCATGATGTTAAGTGAAATTACTCCAAGTTTAAATATATCATGGTTCCCCTTCGAACAAAAAATAGGGAGATTGATCTTGTGCACAAGGAAAGGACCAAGAAATGGAGGAGAAATGAAGAAAAAAGGGACCAAAAGAAATGAAAATGTGTCACCTACAGTTACCAACTCCCCATGTACTAATAAATATAAAAATTGGAAAACAGTAAAAATCTATGAATGAAAGATGTTTATTGTAACACCTGGTACATAGAAAGAGATGTAAACACTATTAACAATCACCTGCAGATCTGCCCAGCGTTTTTTATTAAATTATTCACCTGTACTACTGTGCTTTTCCCACAATGAACCAATTTCTTTACCTTAGGTAGGAGGAACTGTCTGTTACATTAAGGTTTTTGTGATGTTTCACTCTCTAGTATTTTTAATATCATTTTTTCCTCCATCTCATTTTGTGCACTAAAATATAAACTCTCAAAAGCAAGAATGCGTTTTTTGGGCCGCACTAGGATTTTAAACCATAAGACTATGTATGCCACAGCATTCCTGGTTTATCCCATACTTGTTATATGACCGAATAGCTTCCTTTGATTTTTAGCCTCAGAATATGGATAGGGTAGATATTATTTTAATCATTTTATAAATAATACAAGTAAGAGTAAATACTTTCTCAAAAGTTACAGTATGCTGCTGAGTTACGCTGAAATTTGGTTTTCCTTTTAATATGTCAAGTTTTCTTCCCACTATTTCTTAAACAATATTTAGCTTTTTGAGTTAGTCATTTTAATGATTATGAATCTCTTCAAATCATACATTTTATTGTCACTAGCTTATATAAAATATGTAGCTCACAGCACATAATGAACATTTATTACTGCTTATTCTTCATGGATTTATCTTCTGTATCCTATTCAAAATCTGTAAAATTATATTTTCTAGACATGATAAAGCCTAATTTAGGTAAGTTTGATATTTAAATATAATTTGCGACAACCAGCCATAGATGTTCTGTGACACTGATAGACACTGATAAGAGTTTGAATGTCAGCTAGCATAGCAGATCAAAAGTGAATCTAAGAAAAGAAAATGTAAGACAGAACATTGTTTATGTTTCAGCAATTCAGAAGGAAACACTTGTTTGTGAATTAGGAAAACTACGGCAGGTGCTGTCAAGGGCAATGAAGACCAAGTAAACAAAAGAGGGATATTTCAGCTAGAAATAGACAATGATGGAAACAGAATAGAGAGAATTTTTTTAATGCAGAAAGCTAGTGTCTAAAATAAGCTTGACTCTGATAGCTTTGCTGATGTGAAGCATTCCAAGAGGTATGTGAAAACTTTTCTCTTGAGGCATACAGGAATCTGCCTGTGTTTAGTGGTTATACAGTTTTTAAATCGGTCAACTGGTAAAGCTATGGTTTCTATTATGTTTGACACCAAAAGGTACTTTCTTCTCTTCTTTATAGATAAAGAAAAATGAAGTCGTATGGACAAAATGCAAGGCAAAAGAGGTTCTGAGACCTTACATAAACACCTAGGGAATAGACAGGTCTGGCCCTTTCTTTCCATTTCTACTGCAGTTAATACAGTCCTAGTATTCTTCCCTCATCCCCTGATTCAAACAAGTATTCCAAAACCTGGAGCTTCGGACTCTAACGATAGCCCGTAGCATATGAAATCATGCACATAGATGAGAACTGACCACAATGATCAGGTTAAAAAATATAGTATAAGCTTCTGAAGAAGAGCTGTTAGTTATTAGCTTCTACCAAACTTATTTTATTGAATTAATATATTCACAGAAGTCTTCTAGCACTACCATACTTTAATCACTCTGTAATCTTATAAAAACTCAGATCATTGGATTTCAAAATCAATGGTTCTAATTACAAAGTTCTACTGTAGAATTATACAACCTAAATTTTAACATATGTCCTAGGAAGGGCATAAATTATTGCGTTCATGTGCATCTGCTCATTTTCTCTAAACACCATTCTATTGGACAATCATTTACCTAAAACACTTCCCCTCTCTGCTCAATCTTTTTGTCTTGCAAATGACAACATGTTCTTTAAAACTGCTCAGAAATTACTCAGACACTGATCGCTTCTCCAAGTCTTCTTTTATTCCTATTTCTATCACTCAATTACTTTTCTGTGTTAATGCCATGCCTTCTATATACTTACTGTCTACTTTGTATCACATTTCAACTGTTAACATCACAAACGATAAGCCCTTGAAAGATTCATAGCCACCTTTGTGTTATAATAGGCAGCACAAATAAACTTTAAAAGTTATTCTTTTTTCTTTTAGGGATAAGGGCCATCGTCAGGTCTAGGATGCAAACTGCCACCCCTTCTTCTCAGGTCTGATAAATGGACTAACTATGCAGATGTTGGCATAGGAAGATACAGTTTTATGTGGAAAGGATGTAGCAGAAAAGCTTCAACATGGTTAAAGCAAGTCTGAGTCCCTTCTCTTTGCTTATTAGAAAAACCCCTTGGAGAGGTGAGACGGGGAACTGAAGCAGCGTGAGGCCTATTCTTCTGCTAAGATCTAGCTTTCAATAAAACCTGGTGCTTTTCACCAAAATTATCATTATTTGGCTTTTGGGGAGCCAAAAACAAAAGGACCTCTATGGACAGTAACCATTTTAGTGGCAGAAAAGTACTTGGCACATAGTAAAAGAATAAATGATTGTTGAACCTCAACAATTCTTCCTCATCCCCCTCTCCTTCTCTTTCTCTTTTATTCTTTCTGAGCCAGGGTCTCACTGTGTAGTCCATTATGGCCCTCAGCTTGCTTTGCAGCCTCAGTGGCCTTAAACTTGTGATTTTCCTGCCTCAAAATCTGAAGTGCAAGGATTATAGGCTTGGGCCACCACAACAAACTGAACCTTTGCACCTCTCATCCTGAAAGTAAGAGTAAAAAACAAATAGTTGTTCTATCTTCATATATTATATGTATGAAGATAGAACAAATATTTGATAGAACAAATATACATATATAGAGAGAGCACATATTTCTACATAGGGTTCTCCTAACATATATCTTAGTAGATAGAGACTAGAGAGATCTTTGATGGTGAAAAATGTAGTGCCACCATTTTCTTACTGTGCTCCTTGAAGTTTTGATCTAGAAAAATATGTATGGAACATTACCATCAATAAAGCATGACTGTGTGGAAACTTAAGATAGATTGATTTATAGATGTAGAGTTGTAGCTCAGTGGTAGAGATGTAGTTATCACGCATGTATCACTAGTTCTATTTCTAGCAATACAGGGACAAACACAATGGACTGACTACTCCATAATTTAAAGCGAGTCACATTATTAATTTATATAGTGGACTGTTGCTTTCTAATACAGAAGTTGTCTTGAGTAATCAAAAAAAAAATGCCAGTAAGCTGTAAGGTCATAAAAATTAAGGTACTGTTACAATTAAAAAATCCTTTTTCCTTTTGTTTACTAAATATCTAGTCCTCTGTTTAATACTTTACTCATAATCCTTGAAACTGGGACACCCATAGCTTCCAGGGGAGATTTGTGGAAATTGTTTATCCCTTTTTTGTTCTTTAACATATGCTTTTTATCAAGAAAATGTCCTTACGTTCCAAAGTTCCTTTTTACTCTTTTCATAGTACATGGGCAGTTTGTTATGTAGCTAAAAGCATATTCAGTAAAATAAAGAAAGGGAACAAGAGATATTTTCCTTATTTCTGAATACCCAACCCAATTTCCCTGAATCCAATATGAAAATCTTCACATACTGTCTAGTCATATTTTCACGATTTGCCATTATAAACTCAATCAATTTGCTTATACAATTATAATTTAGATAATTTTCAACAATCTTATGTGTAATGAAAAAGGAAACATATTTCAGTGTTTAAACTATTTTTAAGTCATGAAAAAATTAAACTGTGGAAACTAACCTGACAAAGCTGCAGCAAAGCTACAAGTTTCTAACATGAGAGACACCCCATTATTACTGATAATAATAATTACTTAAAATTTGGATTTTTATTCGGTTAGACTTTTGCATAACTAATCATTAACATGTGACTTTAATCATTAGATGTTTTCTACTTCCTATCACACTATTTACTGTCAGATGCACAGCTCATGGCTGAAATCAGTATTTTAAAATAATCAATAATTATCATTTATTAAGCCTGAGACATTTGCATAGAAGACTTAGAATTGAGCTACTTGGAGAATGAGAGAAAGGTAATAGCTCAATATATTAAGGCTTCCCTTCAGTCCAAATAAAGAATATAGGAAAAATGCAGACTGGTTTACAAAGTAATTTCTAGCTCTCTCTTTAAGTGCCCACGTTCCCTTTTGAGTTTGTATTTCTTTCTTCTAATATATCTGTTTATACCTCTCAAAAAATCCCATGAGTTAGTATTTGGTAGGTGATTTAAACGATTTCAACTTATATAATATAAACACTACAGACTAAGTTATGAAGAAAATCTAATAAAATTGGATAGTTCAAATTTGCAATTCAGGAGAAAGGTTTCCTTTGAGACTATAAATGGATATTAAATTGCTTCCATATTTTATAAAAGTGTGTGAGCTTGGCTTTATTTTCTAAATGTTGAATAATATTTTGGAGCCAAATTACAAAGAATGCTTGACCTTAAACCTATTAAATAATCTTTTATTTAGAACTTGAATCCTGTAAACATGGCCATTAGCTTGCCCTACATTTTAAAAGTGGAAGGCTAACACTTTTGGATCTCCTAGAATAACAAAATAGAAAAAGCTCAAGACAATTTTCAATTACTAAACTGTAAGTTGATACTGAATTGCCAACAAAACCAGAAATAGAGAAGCAAAATTTTTCCTGTGAGCAAAGTGAAAGCAAGATATATAGCCAATTATCAACTGATCAGCATTCTGCAGCACTGCTTACAAAGGGTAGGAGGAAAATGAAATAAGAAAGTACATAAAGGTCTGTTTTATTTTAATGATTGAGTATAGATGCCTTGACATATGGAAGCAGATAAATATGTAGTCATAAATTCAGTAGAAGGAGACTTCAAGTATAAGATATGTGTTTCACTAACTGATCTTAAAAAATAAAGCAAAGCTATACTTTTAGCACTTAAAGGCTTTTTCTTAAGAAGGACATAATTCTAATTTATGACTGTAGGATCCCTTTAATAATCACATGATTAATAAGCTATTACTTTTACCTATGCACATATAAAAAAAATCAAGTTGATACTTGTGAGAATATTTTAGGATCTTACCGGGAACATCTGCTTTGCACTTTACACTTGCAAATTACTTTTATGATCTCACACTGGGAATTCCAGTGCACTTCTGTTCTAAGTCTCCTTAATTTTACATCTCAAACACATTCATCTTAATATTCTATATATGTATGTATGTATTTGCATATATAGAGAGAACAAAATATGTAAGCATATTGTACATATGCAAATATGTATAAAATTTTATACTTTTATCCTTTCTTAATATAATTTTGTATTATAATCACTGTTTTTTTCAAAACTAGAAAATTATACTTCCTTCAGCTAATAAGAATGTGACATGGTACAAGTTTATTAATTTTTTATTAAGTTATATATGAAATTTAGATTTCACTCATGATCACTCTCCTCAGCATCTCAGGTGGGTGTGGCATTGTCTCCATTTCATAGATAAGGACATAGAAAGTAAGCTGATATACACAGAAGGCAAGCTTCCCACCAAACAAGCAAACAAAGCGCTAAGACTGAAACACAAGAATATGTCTCTACTGTCTTGTTTAAGCACTCAGTTATTCCAGTTACACAACTAGTTTGGCAAACAATTATCACGTGAACCATTGAAAGTCAATTCACTCAAAGCTTTGGGTTACTCACATGAAAACTGAGGAATTTTATAACCTTTAGGATACTCATATCTGATGTATTCTACTTAGATGAACAGATTGAATAGTAGGGAAAATGGTGCTAATAATAATAGTTATACTTACTCAGCATCTACAGTGCATCAAAATTACTACTAATATCATTTCCTCTAATCTTCCAAACAATTTTCCAAGAGAAACATCAAATCTTCATTCTATAGTTAAAAAATTAAAAGTGAGAGAAACCTAGTAATTTCCACAAGAACATTCATATGAGAAGTGTACTATGTAGGTTTAAAATCCTACAGTATCTGATTGAAAGAAAGTAATACTATTTTGTTTTCTTACTTTTCCTGATTGTCTTTATACAGAACCACTGATATTACGAAAGTAGTTATTGTGTTACTTTCAATAAATTTTTGAATGCATAAATTTTCATTTGCAATGTAATATTTAATTTGGGTTACCAGACATTATGGATTTCTAAGGATCATTCCAGTTTATTTCTGGCCTGATATTAGCATAATTTTAAAATAAATGTCCTCTTTGCTCAAAGTAACTTGCCTGATATTAATATATGTACCGCTAGGTTCAGGAATGTTATCTCAGACAAGCACCCCATTGGCAGGTCTCTAAAGAAAATCACAACACAGATCCTTAGAAATTTGTAGATTTTCTCTTCCCTCTTTTGCAGAAAGCTGTTCATTTTGACAACAAGCTTCTGGCTTGCCACTGGACCCTCATTAAGGTGTATGCTAGACTACAAGTGGTCAAATACTTTCAACAACTGAATTGCCCGTACTAAGGTATGTTTTGTCCTACCTACAAAAAGCAGAGTTGAGCATAGCAAAAGTTCTGTACTAACAAAGAGCAGTGGTATGTATTAAACTGGCTTATGTGGCTTCTTAAGATAGAAATAAATGTTGCACCTAAGTGGCTCACTGACCATGGACTTATCCTGCCGGCAATAGTGTTAGTTGGAGGGGAGGGCTATAGTGGAACAACATTTTAAGAATTCTTTTTGAACCATGTATGGTGTCATATGTCTATAATCCTAGATTTCTGCAAAGCTGAGGCAGGAGGATTGCAAGTTCCAGCCCAGAGTAAGAAACTTATAGAACCTGTCTGAAAAAAAAAAATTGAAGATAGAGCTTAATGCAAAGGTCCTGGGTTCAATCAATGAGTGGCAATAAAAAAAGGAAGAAAAGGAGAAAGGAAGGAAAGAAGGTAGGAAGGAAGGAAAGAAACAAAGAAAAGAAAGAAACAAGGAAAGAAGGGAGAGAGGGAGAAACAGAGAGAGAAAGAGAGACAGAGAGACACAGAGACAGAGAGAACTTATTTTACTGTTAAAATGATCACAACAGCCAGCCCTCTAAGGCTGATGCGAGTACTGTGCCTGGCTACAGTTCACACATGTCATTGCTGACCTGACTCACCTTGTCAGCATGAAGAAGTGGCCAGTTCACAGGTTAAACTGAGTGGCAGACATGGGCTCCAACTTTTGTATTCATGGACTGAAGTCTGTCTTCTTGGGCAACAGTTTTTCCTTCTATCCTCTTATGCCCCTCTTGTCAGCTGCGATGACTCCCATTTCATCATGCTTCCTGCTAGATTCAGGGGCCTTCCATATATGTCACATCCTATGGTTTGATGAAGTTTATTTCCTATAATAAATGCCTTGTTCCCTATAGATTTTCATAGCTATAACTCATATGAATGCCCCAGTGCTATGATAGGTTTACATGAGTTACACGGGCAAGTCATTTATAATGAATGTCATGTGATCCTGTTAAGTTGGAAAAGGACTTTTTTCCTCAGATGTTGTTTAACTCACAGTCTCAAATCAAACATGCATTTAGCCTCATTTCCTAAAATATGATAAAATATAATTGTAATGCTATTATAGTCCCAAGTATAAATTATCTGCACTTAGGGGTAATGCTTAATACAACTTTGCAAATATTTTATAATAATCTCTAAATATTATTAAATTCTGAAAAAAAACATGAGTGTAT